>JANAVB010015399.1:1405723-1618223 GCA_029216955.1 Iris pallida | reverse complement strand
TGTTACTGAGTTTAGCAGCAGAAATAAATACTTTGGGTTTTGCAGGATGATATACATTGATGCTTCAGTTCCTGAGAGTTCTAGAGCTAGTCTTGAGCCCAATTCCATGTAGAAAAGGAATCACCACAATATATAAACGAATATGGACTTAACTTTATATTTTAATATATCTCCTAATCCAAAATTTGGGTAAGGCTCTGTTATTTTGATGCTTAGCATTCATGTGCATCCTAATTGTCTTGTTGTAACTCTTCGATCCATGGCAACCATTTAGGTGCAAACCCACCTAGGGCCTAGGGTGTAGTCCCCCGTCCCTACATCGTGCCCCGTACTCCGTCCATGGGGTGCGCGAGAAAGGAACACTGTCGCTATTGATTCAGTCGGGACCGATAGGTCGGGATCGATCGAATCGGTCAAACGGAAACGGTTGAATTAAGATCCATTCCCCGTTATGGAATGACTTCTTCGGAACCAAGTCCCATATTCAGCGGGTTGCGCCTCAAGGATTGACTCTGCGGCTGAGTCGGGAGAGACCTCCCGTTGCTCTATTTTTCACGCCGCTTGCGTTGTTTTGACTTGGTTTTCTGAATGCGTTTTAGTGAATGTTTTCGATGGTTTTCATGGCTTGCATTTCGAACTCGCATTTTCTATCGAACTTCTTGCATAATACAGTGTTTTAATCGGTTGCTTGTGCGATTTCAGGTAATCGCGTAGGCGACATCTAGCGCGACCAACAAGTTCTCCCGCCTCAAGCAAACTCAAGGTGAGTGGCTGACCCTTCTCTTCTCGATTTCAGGTAATCGCGTAGGCGACGTCTAGTCGTTGACTCGCCTCACCCAAAAAGGAGTCGCGTTCGAGTGGTCAGACGACTGTGAAGCTTCCTTCCAGGAGCTCAAACAACGGCTCGTTTCGGCCCCGATACTTGCTCTTCCTGAAGGGACTGAGGGATTTCAAATCTTCAGCGATGCTTCTGGCCAGGGCTTGGGTATGTGCTCATGCAGCGGGATAAGGTGATATCTTTTGCTTCCCGGCAGTTGAAGCTGCACGAGAAGAACTACCCCACGCACGACCTAGAACTAGCGGCGATTGTGTTCGCGTTGAAGCTGTGGCGTCACTATCTTCATGGCGTGGCGTGCAGGATTTATACGGGCCACAAAAGCCTCAAGTATCTCTTCACCCAGAAAGAACTGAATTTGCGGCAGAGGCGATGGCTTGAACTGATCAAAGACTACGACTTATCAATCGACTACACGCCGGACAAAGGAAATGTTGTAGCGGATGCGTTGAGCCGGAAGTACTTAGCTTCATTATGCATCAACAGTCGACTGCTGCATAACCTGGAAGGGATGGGTATTGAACTCCGAGTTCGTTTTAGAGACGTGAAACTGGCGCAACTGCGGCTGGAACCGAGCCTATTGGAGAGAATCAAGTCTGCTCAGAAGGACGATCCATACCTGGAGAAGATGCGGAAGCTGATATCAACAGGGAAAGCGTCCGACTTTGCAGGGGACGAGTCGGGAGTGTTGCAAGTGAAGGGTCGGCTATGCATTCCGGATGACGCAGAACTTAGAAAGGAGATAATATCGGAGGCGCATTATGCAAAATATTTCTTGCATCCTGGTAGCACCAAGATGTATAAGGACCTCCGTGTTGTCTTTTGGTGGCACGGCATGAAGAGGGACGTAGCGCTCTTTGTGTCGAAGTATATGGCCTGTCAGCAAGTTAAAGCCGAGCACCAGCGACCGGGCGGGGGGATGCAGAACCTTGCCATTCCAGAGTGGAAGTGGGATCATGTCACTATGGATTTTGTTGTTGGCTTGCCGAGGACGCCGCGAAAAAATGACGCCCGACTAACCAAGTCAGCGCACTTCATAGCCATTAAAGTTACTTGGAGCGTCGACCGCCTTACTCAGATATACCTTGATGAAATAGTTCGGCTGCACGGGGTCCCAGTATCTATCGTCTCGGATCGGGATGGACGGTTCGTAGCACGCGTCTGGGGTAGTCTTCATTCAGCGTTGGAGACCAAGTTGAAGTTTAGCTCAGCTTATCATCCTTAGACTGACGGCCAAACAGAGCGGGTGAACCAGATTTTCGAGGACATGCTACGACTCTGTGCGATTGACTTGAAGTCAAGCTGGGATGTCCATCTACCGTTGGCCGAGTTTGCATACAACAACAGCTATCAGTCCAGCATCCAAATGGCGCCGTATGAAGCCTTGTACGGCCGGAAGTGCAGATCGCCCATTTGCTGGGATTAGGTCGGGAAACGGCAGATACTTGGCCCGGAACTGGTGGAGCAAACTGTGCAGAAGGTCAAGTTGATACGGGAGAGATTGAAGATAGCACAAAGTCGACAAAAGAGCTATGCCGACATACACCGACGCCCCCTCGATTTCTCGGAAGGCGATCATGTATTCCTGAAAGTAATGCCCATGCGTGGAGTTTCCAGGTTCGGTGCGAAAGGGAAGTTGAGCCCAAGATTTGTTGGTTCGTTCGAAATATTGAAGCGAGTCGCCCCAGTAGCTTATAAATCGCCTTGCCGCCTGCGTTGTCGGATGTACACAACGTCTTCCACGTCTCACAATTGCGGAAGTACGTGCACGATCCGAGCCATGTAGTAGATTTGGGTCAGCTGGATCTGAAGGCGGACTTGTCATATGTTGAAGAGCCTGTGCAAATCTTGGAGCGCAAAGATAAACTTCTCCGCCAACCGTTCCATTCCTCTCGTCCGCGTTCTCTGGAGAAACCATTCGGTCGAGGAGTCGACGTGGGAGCTTGAGTCAGAAATAAAAGAAAAATTTCCTTCATTGTTCTCGTAGAGGTAGGTTCTATTCTTAAGTTTTAAGGACGAAACTTTTTCTTAGTTGGTTATGGTGTAGTGCCCCGTCCCTACATCGTGCCCCGTACTCCGTCCACGGGGTGCGCGAGAAAGGAACACTGTCACTATCGATTCGATCGGGACCGATAGGTCGGGATCGATCGAATCGGTCGAACGGAAACGGTTGAATTAAGATCCATTCCCCGTTATGGAATGGCTTCTTCGGAACCAAGTCTCATATTCAGTGGGTTGCGCCTCAAGGATTGACTCTGCGGCTGAGTCGGGAGAGACCTCCCGTTGCTCTGTTTTCACGCCGCTTGCGTTGGTTTTGACTTGGTTTTCTGAATGCGTTTTCGTGAATGTTTTCGATGGTTTTCATGGCTTGCATTTCGAACTCGTATTTCCTATCGAACTTCTTGCATAATACAGTGTTCTAATCGGTTGCTTGTGCGATTTCAGGTAATCGCGTAGGCGACGTCTAGCGCGACCAACAAGTTCTCCCGCCTCAAGCAAACTCAAGGTGAGTGGCTGACCCTTCTCTTCTCGACTCCCTTCTTAGGTAAATCGATAATGTTGTTGCGAATGAAAGAATAAATGCAAGGGCACGGACACGATAAAATGATTAAGTTTTCAAAGAGAATGTAGGCTATACCTTAATAACTAAAATTGGTCTTTGCACGGTCATGGACAACTTGTCGACAAGGTAGAATTTTTCCCGCACGACAACCCGGGGCCACGGGACTGTTGCGGCTAAGAAAGGAAACAATTATATAGCTGTGCTTGGCACGAGTTAGGCGGAGACTTGCAGCGGGGCTCGCTACTCGCGCTGAAAGGGCTCCGTCTAACAAAAGCTAAAAGGGAGTCCACGATGGCTCTGGGAGCCAGTGACCAATCCCACGTAATATTGCACTTGGTATGAAAATGATAAAAATTGACAGGGAAGAACATGGTAAGTCTCATAAGGCGCTGCGCGGTCCGCCGTGGGTAAGTTCCAACGTATTTCACATTATGCTTGTAATATGCTTGTTTGAAATTCATTAGGATGGTTAGAAACATTCATAAACTAAGTCATATAAACACTTCAACCAAATGAGAGCTTGGAACTTAATTAGCCACGCACCAGTACAAAGTGTAATGTACTGATCCTCGCTCTCCACGCAGGTATCCCGAACCACGAAGGGCGTGCCACTTAAAGCTTAAGGCGACGTGAACACTTTTGAAGCCTCATCCGTGTGTTGAAGGCTTGTTTCTGAATCCTTTTGAAGACTCTGCACTCAGTACAAAAGAAGAAAAGATAATGACTCGACTTCCCTCAATAGCAGGTGGAAAGTGTAATTGTTTTGCTTGTGAAAAGGGATGTAATGTATGGAACGACTATCTCATCAGCGTCCATTTTTGTAATCGGGTCATGTTATAGCCCGCGTGGCAATGATTGTAAAGGAGTCATGTAAATGAAGTTTTATTATCAATGAAAAGTTTACTTCTATTTCAAACGTGTCAATCAATTTCTCTGCGTACTCTAACTTGATGTTGTGTTTCGGATAACCTTATGACTATGCATTGTGCGATCGCAACTTAGGTTCGCACGGCATCACTCCCGGGGACGACTATCGATTCTACGGAATCGAGGCGTGACATAATGGTACCAGAGCACGGCTTTCCATCCTTTGGCCTCATGTCTAGAGTTTCAAACCTTTGACCTCGCGTCGATGAGATAAGTTGTTCCATACAATGTGTCCGTAATAATTTGAGACCGATGCATTTGCCTTCGTATTGCAGAAGTGCCGAAACCTACGGCCGAGCAAGAGCAGAGCGCTTCTAGCGGCTCTAGTAGTTCGCAGGCCGGAGCTTCTAACAATACCATCGAAAGGATGCTGCGCATGATGGAGGCGCAGCAGAAACAGTCCGAGAACCGACATCAACAGACAGAGGCACGGCAGGCCCAGTTCGAAGCTCGCTTCGACGCACAAGCTAAGCTGCAACAAAAGTAACTAGATACTCTGCAGCAGATCGTCCAGACAATTGTGGCCAACGGAAATTCTGCGACTGCGTCTACTGTCACCATGCCAACGGTCCAACCCATCGAAGTCGATACGAAAGAGCCCGAGCGTCAACCGGCGGCACCGAAAAGATACAACTTTGAAGTGTCAGAATTCAAGAAAGCGTGCCGCACTTCCTTCAGCGGTACCGAAGGCCCCTCTATGGCAATCGACTAGTTGGAAGAGCTGGAAGATCACTTCGAGCTCCTCGGCATTGAAGAATCAAAGCAAGTCGCTTGCGCACAACTTCAACTACGGTTGAACGCGCACGACTGGTGGGCCGTGCACAAGCGAGCGATCCGACGCAACAACAACACAGCGTCGATCTCTTGGGCCACGTTCCGCAAAGCTTTTGAAGTCGAGTACATTCCGTCGGCCGTTCGTCAAGCGAAGGAAAATAAGTTCATGCAGTTGAGGCAAGGGAACCGGACAGTAGAACAGTATGCCACAGAATTCAACAAATTGTCCAAATTTGCTGGTGCGTTTCTTCCTACAGAGGAGTGCCGTGTGCAACGGTTCGAAGTGGGTCTGCGACGCTCTATCGGTGCGCATGTAGGGGTTCCGGAGTACAAGACCACGGACGAGGCTCTGAATCACGCTCTCCGCCTTGAGAGCTAATACCCTTCCGTTGCTGCCGACGTTGTGCACCACTCCAATCACAAACGTCCTAGCTATACGGGAGGCAACAACTACGCGTCAAAGCGTCCACACACTAGCGGCTATAAAGGCCGGAACCCTTTACCGCGATGCAGAAATTGCGGCCAGCATGGGCACACTGACGACCACTGCTTTGCCAAGGCAGAGTGCTTCGCTTGTGGACAGAAGGGTCACTTTGCTCGAAACTGCCCAAATCCTCGATTGAATCGCAATGTCCCGCCACAACAAAACCGTCAAGAGAATCGAGGACAGGCGTCCCGACCTGCTCAGCCCACTCAACCCAACAACCAAGACCGACGTCCTAATGCTCAAGGGTGCGTCTTCGCCCTGACTCGAGACGAGGCGTCCGCTTCCGATACTGTTGTGACAGGTATATTGAATTTCAATAATGTACCTGCTCGTGTGTTATTTGATTCAGGCGCTTCGCATACTTTCATATCGGCGGACTTCGCCGCCGAGCACAAATTTCCTATAATGTCGTTAGACCAGGATCTTAGCGTAAGTATGCCTTCGGGCGTGCCACTACTCACAAATTTAGCCTGCGGGGGAGGAATCATATGTATTGGGGGTCAAAAGATCGGTCTTGATGCGATAGTTCTAGATATGATGGACTTCGACATCATACTAGGTATGGATTGGCTCGGTCCTTGCAACGCTACCATCGACTGCGCAGGAAAGAAGGTCACCTTCCGCATACCTGGAGTGCCCGAATTCTGCTATTCGTGTGGTGAAGCATCGCCGACCTGCATGGTGATCTTGGCAATTTCTGCTCGGAAGCTGCTGCATTCCGGATGCGAAGGCTACTTGGCGTCCGTTCGTGACACGGGACAGGATGGTGCAAATGCGGGTCAGATCGACGTTGTGGCAGAATTCCCAGACGTATTCTCGGACGAGCTACCCGGCATGCCGCCTGATCGAAAAATAGAGTTCACTATCGACACATTCCCTGACACCCGGCCGATCTCGAAAGCTCCATACAGAATGGCCTCGGCAGAATTGAAAGAACTGAAGGCACAACTACAGGAATTACTTGACAAAGGGTTTATCCGTCCGAGTGTCTCGCCGTGGGGTGCGCCCGTGCTATTTGTGAAAAAGAAGGATGGATCGATGCGGCTCTGCATCGACTATCAGAAATTGAATAAGGCCACCGTCCGGAACAAATACCCCTTGTCCCGCATCGACGACTTGTTTGACCAACTCCAAGGTGCAACGGTGTTTTCGAAGATTGATCTGCGATCAGGTTATCACCAACTCAAAGTCAAGCCAGATGATGTGCCGAAAATTGCCTTCCGCACTCGCTACGGCCACTACGAGTTCTTGGTAATGCCGTTCGGTCTGACAAACGCCCCTGCCGTCTTCATGGATCTAATGAATCGGGTGTTACGTCCGTTCGTTGACAAATTCGTAGTAGTCTTCATCGATGACATCCTCGTCTACTCAAAGGATCGAGCGCAACATGCAGAACACCTGCGGACGGTACTCCAAACCCTTCGAGAGAATCAGTTGCATGCGAAGAGGAGCAAGCGCCAGTTCTGGCTGAACAACGTCTCATTCCTCGGGCACATCATCTCCGCCGTAGATATCTCAGTCGATCCGAAGAAAGTCGAGGCAGTTGCTGATTGGAAACGGTCCGCATCAGTTAGCGAAATTCGAAGCTTCCTAGGCTTGGCGGGATACTACCGACGCTTCGTGAAGGACTTCGCGAAGATTGCATCGCCGTTGACTCGCCTCACCCAAAAAGGAGTCGCGTTCGAGTGGTCAGACGACTGTGAAGCTTCCTTCCAGGAGCTCAAACAACGGCTCGTTTCGGCCCCGATACTTGCTCTTCCTGAAGGGACTGAGGGATTTCAAATCTTCAGCGATGCTTCTGGCCAGGGTTTGGGGGTGTGCTCATGCAGCGGGATAAGGTGATATCTTTTGCTTCCCGGCAGTTGAAGCCGCACGAGAAGAACTACCCCACGCACGACCTAGAACTAGCGGCGATTGTGTTCGCGTTGAAGCTGTGGTGTCACTATCTTCATGGCGTGGCGTGCAGGATTTATACGGACCACAAAAGCCTCAAGTATCTCTTCACCCAGAAAGAACTGAATTTGCGGCAGAGGCGATGGCTTGAACTGATCAAAAACTACGACTTATCAATCGACTACACGCCGGGCAAAGGAAATGTTGTAGCGGATGCGTTGAGCCGGAAGTACTTAGCTTCATTATGCATCGGCAGTCGACTGCTGCGTGACCTGGAAGGGATGGGTATTGAACTCCGAGTTCGTTTTAGAGACGTGAAACTGGCGCAACTGCGGCTGGAACCGAGCCTATTGGAGAGAATCAAGTCTGCTCAGAAGGACGACCCATACCTGGAGAAGATGCGGAAGCTGATATCAATAGGGAAAGCGTCCGACTTTGCAGTGGACGAGTCGGGAGTGTTGCGAGTGAAGGGTCGGCTATGCATTCCGGATGACGCAGAACTTAGAAAGAAGATAATGTCGGAGGCGCATTATGCAAAATATTCCTTGCATCCTGGTAGCACCAAGATGTATAAGGACCTCCGCGTTGTCTTTTGGTGGCACGACATGAAGAGGGACGTAGCGCTCTTTGTGTCGAAGTGTATGGCCTGTCAGCAAGTTAAAACCGAGCACCAGCGACCGGACGGGGAGATGCAGAACCTTGCCATTCCAGAGTGGAAGTGGGATCATGTCACTATGGATTTTGTTGTTGGCTTGCCGAGGACGCCGCGGGAAAATGACGCCGTCTGGGTCATCGTCGATCGTCTAACCAAGTCAGCGCACTTCATAGCCATTAAAGTTACTTGGAGCGTCGACCGCCTTGCTCAGATATACCTTGATGAAATAGTTCGGCTGCACGGGGTCCCAGTATCTTTCGTCTCGGATCGGGATGGACGGTTCGTAGCACGCTTCTGGGGTAGTCTTCATTCAGCGTTGGGGACCAAGTTGAAGTTTAGCTCAGCTTATCATCCTTAGACTGACGGCCAAACAGAGCGGGTGAACCAGATTTTCGAGGACATGTTACGACTCTGTGCGATCGACTTGAAGTCAAGCTGGGATGTCCATCTACCGTTGGCCGAGTTTGCATACAACAACAGCTATCAGTCCAGCATCCAAATGGCGCCGTATGAAGCCTTGTACGGCCGGAAGTGCAGATCGCCCATTTGCTGGGATGCAGTCGGGGAACGACAGATACTTGGCCCGGAACTGGTGGAGCAAACTGTGCAGAAGGTCAAGTTGATACGGGAGAGATTGAAGATAGCACAAAGTCGACAAAAGAGCTATGCCGACACGCACCGACACCCCCTCGAGTTCTCGGAAGGCGACCATGTATTCCTGAAAGTAATGCCCATGCGTGGAGTTTCCAGGTTCGGTGCGAAAGGGAAGTTGAGCCCAAGATTTGTTGGTCCGTTCGAAATATTGAAGCGAGTCGCCCCAGTAGCTTATAAATCGCCTTGCCGCCTGCGTTGTCGGATGTACACAACGTCTTCCACGTCTCACAATTGCGGAAGTACTTGCACGATCCGAGCCATGTAGTAGATTTGGGTCAGCTGGATCTGAAGGCGGACTTGTCATATGTTGAAGAGCCTGTGCAAATCTTGGAGCGCAAAGATAAACTTCTCCGCCAACCGTGCAATTCCTTTCGTCCGCGTTCTCTGGAGAAACCATTCGGTCGAGGAGTCGACGTGGGAGCTTGAGTCAGAAATGAAAGAAAAATTTCCTTCATTGTTCTCGTAGAGGTAGGTTCTATTCTTACGTTTTGAGGACGAAACTTTTTCTTAGTTGGTTATGGTGTAGTGCCCCGTCCCTACATGGTGTCCCATACTCCGTCCACGGGGTGCGCGAGAAAGGAACACTGTCGCTATCGATTCGGTCGGGACCGATATGTCGGGATCGATCGAATCGGTCGAACGGGAACGGTTGAATTAAG
Source organism: Iris pallida (assembly GCA_029216955.1). NCBI lineage: Eukaryota > Viridiplantae > Streptophyta > Magnoliopsida > Asparagales > Iridaceae > Iris > Iris pallida. Next base: position 1,608,776 of record JANAVB010015399.1, on the reverse strand, counting down.
ATTCATTCTCCGTTATGGAATAGCTTCTTCGGAACCAAGTCTCATATTCAGCGGGTTGCGCCTCAAGGATTGACTCTGCGGCTGAGTCGGAAGAGACCTCCCGTTGCTCTGTTTTCACGCCGCTTGCGTTGGTTTTGACTTGGTTTTCTGAATGCGTTTTCGTGAATGTTTTCGATGGTTTTCATGGCTTGCATTTCGAACTCGTATTTCCTATCGAACTTCTTGCATAATACAGTGTTCTAATCGGTTGCTTGTACGATTTCAGGTAATCGCGTAGGCGACGTCTAGCGCGACCAATAAGTTCTCCCGCCTCAAGCAAACTCAAGGTGAGTGGCTGACCCTTCTCTTCTGGACCCCCTTCTTAGGTAAATCGATAATGTTGTTGCGAATGAAAGAATAAATGCAAGGGAACGGACACGATAAAATGATCAAGTTTTCAAAGAGAATGTAGGCTATACCTTAATAACTAAAATTGGTCTTTGCACGGTCATGGACAACTTGTCGACAAGGTAGAATTTTTCCCGTACGACAACCCGGGGCCACGGGACCGTTGCGGCTAAGAAAGGAAACAATTATATAGCTGTGCTTGGCACGGGTTAGGCGGGGACTTGCAGCGGGGCTCGCTATTCGCGCTGAAAGGACTCCGTCTAACAAAAGCTAAAAGGGAGTCCACGATGGCTCTGGGAGCTAGTGACCAATCCCACGTAATATTGCACTTGGTATGAAAATGATAAAAATTGACAGGGAAGAACATGGTAAGTCTCATAAGGCGCTGCGCGGTCCGCCGTGGGTAAGTTCCAACGTATTTCACATTATGCTTGTAATATGCTTGTTTGAAATTCATTAGGATGGTTAGAAACATTCATAAACTAAGTCATATAAACTCTTCAACCAAATGAGAGCTTGGAACTTAATTAGCCACGCACCAGTACAAAGTGTAATGTACCGATCCTCGCTCTCCACGCAGGTATCCCGAACCACGAAGGGCGTGCCACTTAAAGCTCAAGGCGACGTGAACACTTTTGAAGCCTCATCCGTGTGTTGAAGGCTTGTTTCTGAATCCTTTTGAAGACTCCGCACTCAGTACATAAGAAGGAAAAGATGACGACTCGACTTCCCTCAATAGCAGGTGGAAAGTGTAATTGTTTTGCTTGTAAAAAGGGATGTAATGTATGTAACGACTATCTCATCAGCGTCCATTTTTGTAATCGAGTCATGTTGTAGCCCGTGCGGCAAAGATTGTAAAGGAGTCATGTAAATAAAGTTTTATTATCAATGACAAGTTTACTTCTATTTCAAACGTGTCAATCAATTTCTCTGCGTACTCTAACTTGATGTTGTGTTTCGGATAACCTTATGACTATCCCTTGTGCGATCGCAACTTAGGTTCGCACGGCATCACGTCCGGGGACGACTATCGATTCTACGGAATCGGGACGTGACATAGGGTGGGCAGTTGCGCCCTCTGAGTTTCCTTCTAGATTGTCACGCCCCGACCCGGAATCACCTGAATCATCGTTCTCGCAGGGGGCGTGATGCCGCACGAGCCTGGAGTTGCGCTCGTGCAATGCAAGATGACAAGTTCTCAAATGGTTATCTTTGAATTGATATTAGCAACAAAAGGGAAACAGAGTATACGAAATAATTCTCTTTATTGATATTCGAACTGAGATTACAAAGGCTTTCAATAGCCCAACTAAATTTACTCAGTTGGCTACAACACTCAGGTTCTCTCTTGCCCACAAAGGATTTCAGCGTTCCATACATCGTGCCTTCTATATCTCGGCCGCATCAATCCTGTTGCAAGTCCGAGCGTCAATGCGATCGCACGCTTCAAATGCTAAGACATTCCATGCCTCTGCGCGATCAAGCGAAGCTTCGCCGCGAGCAATCCATTTCCTGTACCCTGCATGAAAGCTGGTAGGGGATCAGTACGTTCGTCCTCGCATGTACTGACGAAAAGATCTTCCTTCTAAACCGACATTTTAGTATTTATGTTCAATCATACAACTTAGCTTATGATCTTTCTATATTCTCCTTAGGGTCAATTTCATGGCATATTCGAAAGTGTAAAGCATGTTATCATGGCAAGCATGTTATTCGAATTTAATAGGCAAGCAGGCAAGCAATCTTGTGTTTGTTTCGTGACGCGACTTCTTACCAAGTCGACGCACTCGTCCTTGCACTGACGCAAGATGAATACGCCCCATTCCTTCCCTGTCATGTTATAAGTGCTCTCTATGCAGGATCTGTGTGTGCGGGACACATACGTGCCTGCACTTTCAACCCATCGTTCCTTAACTATATGATGGTCGTTGGCGTATCCGCGCCAAAATAGACTAAAGGCGTTTCTTTTCTTTCTTTTCTCCTCTTTCTTTTCTTTATCTCTTTCTTTTCTTTCTCGAATTTGTGTAGCCCGGCGCTTCACGGGTTGGGTTGCTATCCCAAACAACCGAAACATACCGTTGCATACCATCATTTGCGGCTTTTCACATCTCGCTAAGCGGTTGCTAATCGTCTTACGGATGTGCGCCTATCAAAGATTATATCCCTCCTAGGCCGAACGGTCCCGGTGCCCCGGCGCAGCCCGTTCGGAGGGAACGTTCCGTGCACGAAAGATTATCACAATTATCTCAAGTCCATTCGACCATGCAATGCCCTATTTTCAGACAACCAAACATAGTCTTGAGCCCGAGACTCAGACTTTATCAAACAACCAAACATAGTCTCGAGTCCGAGACTCAGACTTTATCATCTCGTATTTCTTCCATTAACTTTCTATGTTCTTACATTTCATATTTCGTTTCAATGTTCAATGGCATCATGCCTCAACTCAATGTTCGTCAACCGATCAACCCGAAGGTCCCGAACACCTTTCGAGGCATCATGTCATATCTGACAGTTCCGTCACATTCATGCTACAACTGTATTCTTTCACAACGAAGCCATCTTTTATGATCTCGTGCACGTAGGCACGTTTCGACACATTTATCATCTTTTCCCTCGCGTCGTGCACTTGGTGCACGCATCGAAGCCGTATTTCCATGTTCTATGACTTGGTGTTCAATGTTCATGGCTTGCACGCTAGGGCGCTCGCCTATTGTCTTTCAATGTGCTAGCCTTTCTAACTCGTGCGCGAAGGCACGGAATGGCTCGTGCACGAATGCACTCGCCTAATACAGTTATTCCATGTTCTTGCGGCTTGCGCACCGAGGCACTCGCCTTTGCGATATCCAATATTCCATAGCGACTCGTGTATTTGATGCACGATTCATTTCAATTGTTCTAACTAGTGTTCGACACACACTACGATTTATCTTCCGATCGGATCACGTCCGTGGCATCGATAGGTTAACTTAGCATACAATGATACAATCTTACTTAGACATGAAGGAGTAAAAAGAAGAGTCAATCCTCCCACCTTGAGTCGATACACCTTATCGTTTCTCCGAGCCGATGCGGCTCGATTTCATAACTTCGTTGCATGACCAACTCTCCTGACTTAGCCATTCGAGCACTTCGTGCTTCATTGAATTATACGTCCGATTTGGCTACCGTGCCAACGTCTCAGTCCGTCGCAAGGCGACGGTTGGTTTCGCGGACCCCTTTCTGAATAAGGCAAAATGTCGACCTCTAATATTTCAGCGTAAACGTATAGCCTGCACATGAAACCGACTGAAATCAATACTTGCATCGATTCGGACTTGCGCCTTGGTTGATTCGATTTCTTAGAATCTTCGAGCCGTCTCAACGCACTTATCCTTCGGGGCAATACGGCTCTTCGCATCGATTCAACTCGATGCATTTTCTTTGGGACAGTGCAACTCTTCGCATCTACTTAGTTCGATGCATTGTTCGGGACAACGTAACCCTCATATCGATTCGCATCGATACATTTCATTCGGTCAACGCGACTCGTTGAGTCAACGTCTCAGCGTAATGCGCCGTGCGGAGCGGGGCATTACAAAATATACCACTCAAAACAAGGTTCGTCCTCGAACCAAAACCAACACTCCAATTAAGTGTTTTATAGATCGTTTCACGATCTCGTCCCACCAATGTTGTTCAGTTTCACACTATCTTGCAAGCTTTTCATTAACATTTCAAAGTCCTTCCTGCAGCTCGATTTGAATTTGTATACAACTCGATTTGGATCCGTATCTATATTCAAGGCGTCCCGAAGATATATGTATTTCGACCAAGTCCAGTGGTAGCAAATTGGAACAAAGCTAACAGGTAATTTCAATCCTATGCTTGCCATCTCGTACTCTCGATCGGACTTGGGCTCTAGTGCTTGTTCTCGAAATTCCATTGCATATGCATATTGATACACACGCGATCATCCAACAAAAGTCAAGGCACACGATGCGATTCAAAAATCGTATTTCTCACTTCGTAAGTTTCATCGGGACTATCAATTCTATGCGTCGCATTAAGCCGTCGCGCATCCGATCACAACGAGTCTCCGCAACGCCTTGCGCTCGACGTCGCTACCCAACTATTTCTGAAGTTTCACTTCGTAACTCATCTCGATACGATTTCCTTTGTTGACTTGCAAATGCATCAACGTTCAGGACTACGCCCGCTAGGTTACTTACCTAGACGCCGTGCTTATCTTCTCCCGACGCAACTTTAAATTGACATTGCACAAAGGCCACAATCTATCCGACACAACAGTTTATATCGAGGCGACGGTCTCAAGACAACAATCGCTTTGACTCAAAGTCTCTACGATGCATCTTACGTTCGATTCCTAACGAGTAGGAATTTACTAGCCAAATTTTCAACTTATCCGTCTCGCAACATCGAATCTAAGTTCGATTCACGCAAGCTCAATTGCAAGGTAAGTCCGAATCTAACGACATAACTCGTAAGTCGTTCCCTTATTGTTCTCTCTCGTGCATAGTAGTAGTACGATTCTTACAATCGCCTATCCAAATCACCAAGTCCGTTGGTGAATTTCTAGTTCGATCGTCGACCAACATAACCATTCAAGCATTCATCCGACGAATACTCAAAATCTAACTATATCATTCTCAATCGAAAGTTGTTCCAACAATTCTCGATCGTCTAGACTAATCGTCAACATGCACCACATTTTCTTTCTCGATACAATTTCATATGCGACATCGCATGGGTCATCTTACGGTCTGCAACATTCAATTTGATTTGGCGATCAAGTCTTCTAGGGTCAGTTGCCCTGAAGCTACGCTCGATAATTGTTGATCATCACCGAAGGACAGTTTACTACGAACCATGCTATATCTTATTTCGGAGCCAAATCACGTTCCGACAATTTCTATGCGACTACCCAATTTCGGACAAAACCGTTTCTATCGGCGCAACTATCCTTCGAGTAAAGTCATGCACTCCGTCGATGATTCTGCTATTCACGACGCGTCTACTCGCATTGAGTTCGAGTCTATCTTATTTGCGGTCGACACACAAGATGCTATACGCACCGAGCAATCGTCGATGACTATAGTCTCGTCTTGATCAATCACAAAGTTCATGATCAACCAGTTCGTTCATTGTCGTATTGTTATTTACAAAATTTTGATAGCGCGAGGCACACTCCATTTTGTATTCCCACATCGTGATTACGTTTTCTTACGCATCGATCTCGATACATCGTATAAATTTCGATAGCGTAAGGGTCAACTTTGATTCTGTTTCAACGTCGACAGCTTGCATTGCATACGTCCAAGTTCTCCACAAATATTTTCGTACGTCTCGAATCATTTCTCGATTGCATTATGTTATGCTTTGATCGCGTAACCGAGTTACCGATTATCCAACATCGAACCCTCGAGTTATACGATCATGCCCTCTAAGTTTTTGCGTGTTTCAGTCGTACTCAAATGAGTTTCGCCGTAACGTAACCAACTATCTCTTAGGCACTATTTACCCGCATCAACCAACTTTTCATCGAAGTCGCACATCGTGCGATCCGATTATAATTTGCCTCGTCTAACATTTCTATCGAGATCGCAAGTCGTGCGATTCGATTCACCTCGTCCAACATTTCTATCGAGATCGCAAGTCGTGCGACTCATTTGTAAGTTCGAGTTTTCCTTTCCCGTCGATCCGATTATTGCTTTAAGGCATAATCGTTCTGCTAGTCTCGGTCGTCCGACCGACTTATAATTTTCGTCCGACGTATCATTCATTGATACAAATCTCGCCTTATCGTCCCAACCGATTTTCGAAGAACACTTGCATCAACATACCGTTATACAAATTTTCGATCGAGTCTCGGTACTCTCCCGTCCGTTGCGGACAAACCTTCCGTAATTCTCACAACGCGTTGATGCAATTCATCGTACAAGTGGTATACCATATACCACTCGAAATCGAGTCATTCATCGCATACGTGGTATGGCATATACCACTCGGAAATCAAGTCATTTCCCTCGCATTATACTCACTATGAACCAACAATCTCTTCCGACTCACGATTTTTTCAGTGATCTGCTTGATCACAACCGTAACTTTGATTAAATCAAATCCGACACAACTCGGCCAATGTTTTCATTTGCCAACACAAATTCAGTGTGCAACCGAACGATTCATTCTATCGATTTATGATTTCAGTTCCTTCCGTTGCATCTCGTGCAACGATTTATTTCCAATCTCCTTTGCACTCCTTTTAACGATTACTTTGATATGCGTTGCACCACGTGCAACAATTTACTTCCGACACGCATTGCACATCGTGCAACGACTTTTTTCCGACATTCATTGCACCTCGTGCAACGATTTTATTTTTGACATCTGTTGCTCCTCGTGCAACAATTTATTCCCGACTTTCAAGGTCAATGCTCAAATTCGATCAACACATTCGATATTGACTTATCACTTTCATTTTAACGCATATTCACAATCAACTCGTTGCACTTCCTGCAACAGATTATTTAAGTTTCCGCATTGGTGCAACCAATATTCACAACCCGTTGCACCTCGTGCATCGTTTCATTTCTCATTCAACATGTTACATTGCAACAACATCTCAAATCATATTTCACAATTTGTTGTACTTGCAGCAACTAACATTTCGCGGCTCGTGCATTCAATACAACGAAACGTTTCACGACTTTCTCCGCAACATCAAATAAATTCGAAGTACTTGCGGTAACGTTACCCGACTTTGTATTAGACTTATTGTATGGAACATCCAGTGCGGCATCGAGTAGAGTCAAGAGTGATTTCGATTGGTGGTAGGCAACTCTGGAATTGAAACAAAGCAAACGTTCTGAGGAAATTGAGCCTAGAGCTCTGATACCAATTTGTCACGCCCCGACCCGGAATCACCCAAATCATCGTCCTCGCAGGGGACGTGATGTCGCACGAGCCTGGAGTTGCGCTCGTGCAAGGCAAGATGACAAGTTCTCAAATGGTTATCTTTGAATTGATATTAGCAACGAAAGAAAAACAGAGTATACGAAACAATTCTCTTTATTGATATTCGAACTGAGATTACAAAGGCTTTCAATAGCCCAACTAAATTTGCCTGGTTGGCTACAACACTCAGGTTCTCTCTTGCCCACAAAGGATTTCACCGTTCCATACATCATGCCTTCTATATCTCGGCCGCATCAATCATGTTGCAAGTCTGAGCGTCAATGCGATCGCACGCTTCAAACGGTACGGCATTCCATGCCTCTGCGCGATCAAGCGAAGCTTCGCCGCGAGCAATCCATTCCCTGCACCCTGCATGAAAGCTGGTGGGGGATCAGTACGTTCGTCCTCGCATGTACTGACGAAAAGATCTTCCTTCTAAACCGACATTTTAGTATTTATGTTCAATCATACAACTTAGCTTATGATCTTGGTATATTCTCCTTAGGGTCGATTTCATGGCATATTCTAAAGCGTAAAGCATGTTATCATGGCAAGCATGTTATTCAAATTGAATAGGCAAGCAGGCAAGCAATCTCGTATTTGTTTCGTGGCGCGACTTCTTACCAAGTCGGCGCACTCGCCCTTGCACTGACGCACGGTGAATACGCCCCATTCCTTCCCTGTCATGTTATAAGTGCTCTCTATGCAGGATCTGTGTGTGCGGGACACATACGTGCCTGCACTTTCAACCCATCGTTCCTCAACTATATGATGGTCGTTGGCGTATCCGCGCCAAAATGGACTAAAGGCGTTTCTTTTCTTTCTTTCTTTCTTTTCTCTCTTTCTTTTCTTTCTCTCTTTCTTTTCTTTCTCGAATTTGGGTAACCCGGCGCTTCACGGGTTGGGTTGCTATCCCAAACAACCGAAACATACCGCTGCATACCATTATTTGCGGCTTTTCACATCTCGCTAAGCGGTTGCTAATCGTCTTACGGATGTGCGCCTATCAAAGATTATATCCCTCCTAGGCCGAACGGTCCCGGTGCCCCGGCGCAGCCCGTTCGGAGGGAACGTTCCGTGCACGGAAGATTATCACAATTATCTGAAGTCCATTCGACCATGCAACGCCCTATTTTAAGACAACCAAACATAGTCTTGAGTCCGAGACTCAGACTTTATCAAACAACCAAACATAGTCTTGAGTCCGAGACTCAGACTTTATCAAACAACCAAACATAGTCTTGAGTCCGAGACTCAGACTTTATCATCTCGTATTTCTTCCATTAACTTTCTATGTTCTTACATTTCATACTTCATTTCAATGTTCAATGTCATCATGCCTCAACTCAATGTTCGTCAACCGAACGACCCGAAGGTCCCGAATACCTTTCGAGGCATCATGTCATATCTGACAGTTCCGTCACATTCATACCACAACTGTATTCTTTCGCAACGAAGCCATCTTTTATGATCTCGTGCACGTAGGCACGTTTCGACACATTTATCATCTTTTTCCTCGCGTCGTGCACTTGGTGCACGCATCGAAGCCGTATTTCCATGTTCTATGACTTAGTGTTCAATGTTCGTGGCTTGCACGCTAGGACGCTCGACTATTGTCTTTCAATGTGCTAGCCTTTCTAACTCGTGTGCAAAGGCATGGAATGGCTCGTGTACGAATGCACTCGCCGAATACAGTTATTTCATGTTCTTGCGGCTTGCGCACCGAGGCGCTCGCCTTTGCGATATCCAATGTTCCATATTGACTCGTGCATTTGATGCACGGTTCATTTCAATTGTTAGTGTTCGACACACACTACGATTTATCTTCCGATCGGACCACGTCCGTGGCATCGATAGGTTAACTTAGCATACAATGATATAATCTTACTTAGACATGAAGTAGTAAAAAGAAGAGTCAATCCTCCCACCTTGAGTCGATACGCCTTATCGTTTCGTCGAGCTGATGCGGCTCGATTTCATAACTTCATTGCACTGCCAACTCTCCTGACTTAGCCATTCGAGCACTTCGTGCTTCATTGAATTATACGTCCGATTTGGCTTACCGTGCCAACGTCTCAGTCCGTCGCAAAGCGACGATTGGTTTCGCGGACCCCTTTCTGAATAAGGCAAAATATCGATCTCTAATATTTCAGCGTAAACGTATAGCCTGCACATGAAACCAACTGAAATCAATACTTACATCGATTCGGACTTGCGCCTTGGTCGATTCGATTTCTTAGAATCTTCGAGCCGTCTCAACGCACTTATCCTTCGGGGCAATGCGGCGCTTCGCATCGATTCAACTCGATGCATTTTTTTTGGGACAATGTAACTCTTCGCATCGACTTAGTTCGATGCTAACCCTCGTATCGATTCGCATCGATACATTTCATTCGGTCAACGCGACTCGTTGAGTCAACGTCTCAGCGTAATTCGCCGTGCGGAGCGGGGCATTACATAGATAGTTTTTATTTTCTTTGTTTATCCTTTTTTCTTGATAAATTCAAGGAGCAAAAGATGGTCTAGTTGGTAAACTCAATAGACTATAAGTGGGAGGTGTCCAGTTCAATTCTCATATCCACCACATTGTAAGTGCTTTATAACAATTTCTTTTTTCTTTATAAATTATATATTATACCCTAATTTTGTGGAGATAAAATGACTATGTAAAACAATTTGTTATAGGTTGGTTATAGTAAGATTTAATTTTCCTTGTAAATTCTATATTATGCTGCCTAAATTTGTTGAGATAACTATGGAAAATTATTCGGTTAGTTGGGATATTATGGATAACACCCCCATTTAAGTTTTATTCTGTTTAACTACTGACTAAGTAGGGATGAAAATCTCTTACTCTAATTAATTTTCTTTCTACCTTCACCTTTATGAGGTTGATCTCTCCTACTAATGTGGGACAAACTCCCAATTAGTTGTCATTTACAAATTCAAAAATTGACAGACGCACTTTGATTCCTAGTAAACTAGAAGAACATACACTCATAATAGTTCAGGTTTTCTGAAACTACAAAATCAACTGAGTTCAAAACCAGTGAATATCTCAGAACTGTCAAAATTGATACTCATAATAAGGGTTGAAACCGGTATTCAAAACGAGTTCTTGAACCTTTTTTATTAAGCCGTTTTGATGTATTTTCCATATTGATCTTTCTAAGATTTGTCGTTATTTTATATAGTTTTAAGTTTATGCATTTCACTTCCTTGAAAAAAGGTTCTACATAGGCAACTGCAATTATTCAATTTCTGTATCTGTTTTTCGTATAATGATTATGGTTCTAACCCTGAAGTTATTTACTAAGAGAATTTGCTATTATTTTACACCCTAACCTTTTCCTTATAAGCACTTTGTAATTCCTATACAAACCTCTTTAAGTAATCATTGAATCTCTCTGATGCAGGTTGTATTTGACCATGATGGTGAGACATCGGCCATATGTCAATAAATGCCTTCATACAGTAACTTGCATTATCTTTGATGCCTGTTCATAAATATTAGTATTTTTTGTTTATGTTTAAAACTATATGATCTTAAGTGGGAAGTGTCCAACAATCTTTTTCTATATATTGTTTTAACTAAACCTAATAAAGTACTCAGAAGGATATCATGTATTGTAGTTTCAATTATTTTCAAATCCAATTCTTTTTAGTATAAGAAGGTTGACCTCATGCCATAGCGACTCTACTTCCTAGCTTCTATAATAGATGTAAGATTGGTAAAAGGATTTCAATTGCTCCAAGAACTTCACATTTATAGTAAGAAACATCACTTTCAGGACAGCAGTTACTAAAAGATACTGGCAACCAAAAAGTATTAGCCCGACCTGGTTCATGCTTATTCTAGCCTTATAAATGGGATTTGAAAAGGGCCATGTTGCTTTAATCGGGGACAGGGTTGGGATTTCCGTGCAGGAACTAAGGAGCACATGATCAACTAAAAGTTATTTGACAGAAATTAGTTTTTTATGTGAGATTTGGAAAGTGTCAGAGGCAAGGCTAGAATTTCCTTGCAGGAACTAGAGAGCACACCATCCAACTAAAACTTGTCACCAGAAATGATTGAGTTTTCCTTTTTTGTGCAGTTCCCAAAAAAAAAATGATATCTTTCATAGGAGCAAAAAAAGGAGAAATCAAATATTTATTTCTTCTTAATAAGTTGGAGTTTAGACCTTTTTTACTTGATTGACACGGATTTGACGAGTGGACAAACTACTAAGTTGAAGACTTATGCTATGCTTTGACTTGTTTTACAACATATTATTTTTAAGAGGATCCTGTGTAGTTGCATTGTCAATGACCTAACCCAACCTTCTGCCGCCCAGTATATTTTGAAGAACAGGAGTTTAATATTAAAAAATTTCAAATAAAGTAACTTTTGAGTGGTCAAACTTTTATTTTCAGGAGTTCCATTTGGTCATACTACTTCAGTTCCTTCCAAACAACATTACATGGCAAAAGGTAAGAACAGTGTTATATTACGGTTTTCATTACGCTTGGTCCATGGCGGTGTATGCCACCAACTTCCTAGGAAATGGCTCTTACATTGAATTGCAGAGATTTCAATTATGAATGCTGATAGAATTGCAGTAGTGCTAATTAAGCAGATTGTTTGAATGAAGACTTTTCCTTGGAAGATTAAAGTCGTTGGCGTGCTCAATAATTAAAGAGATAAGAATGTCTAGTTTAAGTAGTGACCACAGTATGAATTTTGCCAGGTCAGTGAAAATCAGAAGGATCACCAGTAGGAACTGACAAGCCGACAACTTTTGTTTCTAAATCTTAGTTGGTATGCTTACTTACACTGAAACATAACTCCTGTACCTTATTCTAGGAGGCTAGGGGTCTGAGCCTGACTTTCTCGCCCCAGCCGGTACACCCTGGTGGGGCTATGGTCACCTTTTCGACGCAGAGGAGTATGGTCACCAGAGACATGGTGGCTTCGGGGAGAGAGAAGTGTGGAGATGGCGGATCTTCTGAGGAGAGAGTCTACAGCAGGAAGAGACGTGCTGGACCACTGCGAGATGGTCCCCCAAGGGATGGGGGACTTTTCCCTGATAGGAGTCAGGCGCTATGTGTGGACAATCCGGCTTGGGCTCTGATGCTTTCCTAGGCAGCGACCCAGCGTGCCCCTACTGCTGGGGTGGAGAAGGATATGACAGTGACGGAGAAAGTGTGTGGCAGACCAGTTCCAGATTCGATCTTGTATGACTTCCAGAGATGCGATCTTGTATGACTTCCAGAGATGCCTTCTCCAGGCGGAACTTCAGGGACTGTCGCGCTCGGGACATATATGGACCTGGCATAACAAAACAATCCGTAACAGGGTTGCTTGCCAGTTGGATAGAGATCTGGGCAACGGGGAGTGGTTCTGTCGCTTCCCCAATTCTTTGGCTGAGGGTCTGGCCGTTGGGATGAGCGATCATTCCCCCATCAGGGTTGACTTCACAGACCGACCTACTGTGAGGTCGCGCCCCTTCCGGTACAACAACAGCTGGTATTTTTCAGAGGATTACTTGAAGGCTGTTACTGAGGGGCTTACTAGCCACCAGGCGGGTTCGGCTCAGTATCGTATGGTACATCTGCTCAAGTCTACGAAGAAGGCTGTCCGAAGCTGGGTGAAGGGATTGCCCAAGACCTCACTAGAAGATAAGGAGGCGGATCTACGGACCATCCAACATTCCATGCAATCTGATATGAAGAACGGGGACCTAGCGGCTAGAGAGAAGGAGCTGATCGGAGAAGTCAATATTCTGCGTCTGCAGAAGGAGATTTGTGCGGCCCAACGCACTAAATGTTCCTGGTTTAAGGATGGTGACTGTTGCTCCAAGTTCTTCTATGATGTCATTCGGACTAGATAACATCGGAACAACATTTCTCAGCTGCTCGATGCGGAGGGTAATCTGGTGGGGGAGCCGTCAAAGATCCAAGGAGAGGGCTGTCAGGTACTGCTCTGAGTTATATTTTTAGACTGACTATCTGTCTGCGTTCCCGGATGTAGTTACGAAGAGGTTGGTGGCACCCTATGGGAATAGCCTTCTACTTGTCCCTGTTACTATGGAGGAGGTGGAGGCTATAATCATGAAGACAGATCCCAACAAAGCTCCAGGGCCAGATGGTTTTAGCGGTGGGTTCTACAAACACCACTGGGATATTCTGAAGTTTCCGGTTCTCGAGGCGGTTCAAGAGTTCTTCACCGAGGGGAAGCTGCTGAAGGAGCTGAACCACATCTTCTTGACACTTGTGCCAAAGAAGGACGGTGCGACATCGCTGGCAGATTTCAGGCCTATTGCGTGCTGTAATTACCTCTACAAAATAATTACGCACCTCATGTACCAGCGTATGGAGGGGATTATGCAGGACTTAGTCTCTCCGAACCGGACGGCTTTCATTAAGGGGAGATCGATTGCTGAGCATAGCTTACTTGCACATGAGATGGTGAGGGGCTTTAACAAACCAGGAGGGGAGAAGGCGTGTGTGAAGCTGGATCTGAGGAAGGCCTATGACATGGTCAATAGGAATTTCCTGTGCCACCTGTTGACTGCTATGGGGTTCGATGATCGCTGAATAGCGAGGATTCGGGAATGCATCACGACTCCCACCTTCTCTGTCCTCATCCAAGGTATCCCGTACGGGTTCTTCCACAGCAACCGTGGACTCCGACAAGGTGATCCTCTGTCGCCTTACCTGTTCACGCTTGTCATGGAGTGCTTCACTTGCTTGATGGACATGACGGTACATAGTAGGAGGCTGGTCCCGCTGTTCAGGAGAGTCGATCCACCGGTCACCCACCTCATATATGCCGACGACCTCCTGGTATTCATACAGCCTTCTATGGAGGGTATGCATACGATCTCGGAGATTATGGATGAGCTGGAAACCCTTATAGGGCTTCAAATGAATAGGAAGAAGAGCCAGGTTTACTTCAGTTCCCTTTGCCCCCAGAAGGAGGAACGAGCCGATGCTTTGGGTGTGGAGAGGAGTGATCTTCCGGTGAAATATCTAGGGGTTCCTTTGACAGTCAACTATGCTAGGGACCAGGACCGCTATAGTCTGGTAGAGTACGTCCAGCGGAGGGTCGAAGGTTGGCAAGCTACTGGTCTATCTTTTGGGGGTCGCATATTGGTTAGATCGGTTATATCGGCTCAGGCGTAGTTCTGGCTGCAGTCTATTCTGATCCCTGTTGCTACCATTAAGTAAGTAGAGAGGATTTGTGCAGACTTCATTGGAGGGGGGTATGCCTGAGATCTCTTGGGAGCAGCTTTATCGGTCGAGGAAGGAGGGAGGAGTGGGACTTCGACCCTTGCTGGAGATCAGGGAAGCCTCGGCGCTGAAGCTGGCATGGAGATTTATCAAAAGGGGGTCCCTCTGGGCCGACTGGATGCACGGCAGATATGTGAAGCAGGCAACTTCTGGGCTTGTGACATTGATAACAACAATTTCGTCACTTTCAAACATATCTTGCGGCACAGGGAGGTGCTTAAATCTGCCATCCGGCAGATCATGAAGGATGGAACTGGAACGGATCTCTGGCGGAATCCGTGGATAGATCGACAATCTCTGTTAGAGATCCTGGGAGTCAGGACGCACCGGAAGGTTGGAAGGGGGCTGACTTGCCAACGTATTATCCGGAATAGTGGTTGGTGTCCTGAGTCCTACCGCCATACTGAGGAGCTTGGAAAGGTTATCAGCACGGTGGCGATTGACCCGACACTGCCAGCTGATTGCTGGATCTGGGATCTGCCGGGAGATGTTGTGGGTTCTGGAGAGTTCAGGTTCCAAAGCTGTTATAATCTCATACGGCGTACATTCCCTAATAGTGTTGGCTATGAGTTCATATGGTGTAAGGGTCTAGCCAGGAAGATGCAGCTTTGTGTTTACCAATTGCTACTGGGCCGCCTGCTGACGAGGGATCATCTTATTTCATTTGGGATTCAGGTACCCAATCCAAAATGTGTGCTATGTGACGTGGAGAATGAATCTGTGAGGCACTTATTCTTTGAGTGTGAGGTGACCTGGCACATCTGGACGGAACAATGCAGTGCGCTGGGCGGATGTAACTCTGGAAAGTGGATCGGTGATATTATCACTGTGCTTCGGGACAAAAGAGGGAGAGGGTAAGGCTGGTTCAAGACCGCTAGAGTTCGGCTGACTGCTGCTGTTTGGCATGTATGGAGGGAACGAAACCGACGCATCTTCGAGGGGCTTATCACCCCTCCTGTAGGCATCCTCCATAACATTGAGTTTGATGTAAAATCTATGGAGAATTGATGAGTGGGACACCCACTCTGAGTGTATGATTGTATGATTATATGTTGAGTTGGAATAAAATTTATCATTTTTCCAAAAAAAAAAAGTTCATGTTGATGTGAACAATCTTCTTTCTATTTTTTTTTCATTAGTTGAACTAAAGATCGTAACGTATTTAGGTTGGAGGTGGAGTTGGAGTAGGCAGATGTGGAGGTGGTGTTGGAGGCGGGTATGGAGACCTCCATTTGGAGTTGTAGGTGGAGGCAATATTTTTCCTCCGAGTGGAGGTAGAAGTGGATGCGGCGGCAAACAAGTTTTAGTGGAGGCAGAGGGTCCAACCTCCAACCCGACTCCGATATGGTTACATCCCTAACGCCTACTTCTGAAGGGCATGTTGCTCATTGTCTTAATATTTTACTTTTTCGTAAGAGGTATGTTTTAGTGTCTAATAAATTTATGTATCACGTCTTTTGATGTTATCAAGTCAATCAAAATGAACTTGGTTTAAAATATTGGTGCCAACTGAATCATAAGGATTGAAACATCATCAAATTTATCAACTCAAGCAACTAATCTTACTATTGTAATTAAAGGTTTTGTTGGAGAATGATGATGATGGATACAATTGTCGTGATGGTAACAAAGATGTTAATGTGGATGAGATGATTTATAGGGTTTTCTTAACTTTCCATTATTATGAATTTTGGATAGTTTTCTTAGAGTTTTAACGATGGTTAATTGTATTTATCTTTATAATTTTATGCAATCTACTTTTTACTATTTTAATGGTGTTATGAATTAATTAGGATTTAATATGAGTTTGTTTATTTGAAACTATATCGTATAAAAATTCTAAAAATGTATATCTTGCTTTGTTGAAGCCCATGCCGTGTTGTGTTCCTCACAACTTCGCTCCAGAGGACCCTAGTGCCTCGAGTGTGCCTCAAATCTTTTCAAACATATTGTGTACATGCAAGAGTCCAAATTAGGTTGTCTACTATTTGGAAAGTTTGTAGGTTTTATAAAGTCCACAAATCCTCTTTCTAAGGACAGGGAAGAATAATAAGAAGTTGATGAATGATGACTGAAAGACTTTTCTCTATAATTGTGTGAAGCATTGTAAGTTCAATGTGAAGCCTACGGTGGTGAAGCAATCATATCATTTTCTTGGGAGTGAAGCTAATCTTCTAAAATCTTATGTGTGAAGCCTACAGAATGGCGTGAATTCTTCCTCAATCCTTCTCCAAAAAACCCATCTATAATGGCAATTTCCATCCTTGAAAATCTGGTCTTTTTTGGGTTCTTTTATCGAAACAAACGACCATCAAAACTCTTGAAATCCCTTTTGCAAATATCTCCAGAACATCTTCAAACTTTATATACCTTAATCCTGTCGCGACTCGCTTCCCAACTTATAAAACCTATTTATTTCATTAAAATCATTTGTTTCTTTCCTCTAAAGCCCAACTGCGTAGTACAGTCCAACAAGCCCTTCCTCTACTAAAGTCTCTAAAACCAATCTTTCAAATCAATGTTTCACAATTTTTTCCTAAACCATTAGCCAATTCTCTGGTACATATATCTCCAATTCCTAGTTTTCCTTTCGTTTCCAAATCCTAACTAGAGATCGGTTGTGAAACACCCAATTTTGTTAATTGAAGCAATTCAGGTGAATTCTTTTTTCATGTGAGAGGTTTAACTTTGGGCAAGGTTGTAAAATCGCTAGTCGGCCATTAGTCGGTTCTTGGGGACTAGGAATTAATCGGATTAATCGGGGGACTAGTTGGATTAATCGGTTTGAGTTTTTTTAATATATATATATAAAATAAACGATGGGCGATCGGATTTCTCAACGCGACCTAGGCGAAAAGGCTAGGGTTCCGAAGAACTCCCCTCCCCCGCGGCCTCCTGACCCCCTCGCCGGCGGGGGAAGGAAGTCGGGGAAGAAGGGGGTCAGCGGTGGCGCCCCCTCAGGCGGAGGGGGGGCGGGAGCGGTGGTGGGGGGGGGGGGTCGGGCGGAACCCCAGGCAGACTGCGGGAGGCGGCGCCCCCCCAGGCGGTGGGGGGGGGGGGGGGGGGGGGCGGGAGTGTAGAACCCTAGAGGGGGGGAGGGTGAATAGAGAAATAAAATAATTTAAACACAAGAAGCTATATTCTTCAATTAAAAAGAGAGAGTAAGAAAATCAAACACGCGATGTATCCTGGTATCCTCCCTAGAGGCAATCCAGGCCCGGAACTCTCTCCGGCTTAAATCCACTATTTAGTAAAATAGTACACACGAGTTTGGATCCGAAGAACTCGCCAACTTCAACACGAGTTTGGATCCGAAGAACTCGCCAACTTCTTACACACGAGTTTTCTTACGGAGGCTCGCCAACTTCAAAAGGAAAGGAAGAGAACTGTTGATCTTCTAACACTTGAAGATCTAAAAGTACAACTCTTGAATACTCTAGCACTTTTGGAATGGATGACAATTAAAAGCTTGAGTAGAGTAGTAATGGTTGAGCTCTTGGTTGTTGGAAAATTTATGGCTTAAGTGGATAAGCCTTCAAGAGAGATAAGGCATCCATTTATAAAGAAACCAAGAGTAGGTAGCATTTAATGCTCCTGGATATAGCCCAGACGGCATACCGTTGGTATGGACCGGCATGCCATCGGTATGCCGTTCTGAACAGTAACGATAATAATTATATCCGTTGGGGAGCATTTAATGCTAGCAATTAATGCTAGTATCGTCCATTCAAAAATCAAATTGGATGAACCGGTATACCGTCGGTATACCGATGTTCGTCACAGAACATTTTGTGGCTAACAAAACGGTATACCGTCGGTATGCCGTAGTATACCGTCGGTATGCCGATGTTTTGTCACAGAACGTTTTATGGCTCACAAAACGGTATACCGTCGGTATGCCGTAGTATACCATCGGTATTCCGATATTTTTCACATAACGTTTTGTGGCTAACAAAACGGTATACCGTCGGTATGCCGTAGTATACCGTCGGTATGCCGATATTTGTCACATAACGTTTTGTGGCCAACAAAACGGTATATCGTCGGTATGCCGTTCTTTTAGACATTGATTTTTGACTGAAAGAATAGAAGAGCTTTTCGTTTTGTCATCCAGCCTTAAGTGTTTACAGAAAGACCTAGATCTTGTACAGACTCGATATCTTGAAGTGTTGAGAGCCGTCTTTAAGGATCGCTGGTCTTTTCTTTAGTCTTCAAGGCTTTGATGACTCGGCTTGAATGGACAGACTTTATGTAGTAGTTTTTGAAAGAATATCAATCTGAAATACAGAGAAAAACTAGACTATGAAGATGCTGTTAATGTTATCAAAATAAACTGTGCCAACAATCTCCCCAATTTTGATAATTGACAAAACAGAGAGATAGCATCTTCAGGGAGTGACTCCCCCGTAGGTAGACAACTCCCCCTCAATACGTTTTCTCCCCCTTTGTCATTTAGTCAAAGATGGAAAATAAGTAAAAAAATTATAACAATAAATAGGGAAAACAATATGATAGACAGAAGAATGCATATATTAGAATTGGAAAGTTGGTACATGCTTGACACTACATAAAACAAAGATAAAACTCTCCTCCATGAGATTGATCACAACAACATCAAAACATAAGACATAGTTCTCGTAGGACTTCACACAATAGTAAAATAAACTACTGGTCCCCGAAGGACCTCAAAGGACACACACTAAAACGACAACCATTTATTCTACCACCATCAACAACAGGAGGCCGCAAGCTACTCATCCGCCGGATCATCGTCGTCCCCACCCTGAGCACGGTGAAATGCACCGAAAGGATCCACGCCGTCCGGGTACATGAAGCCGTAGACGTTGGGGTCAGAGAAGCGGGAGCCTTGATACATGGGATCCTGAAGGTTGAGATCCAGATAGGCATTCCGGTCCTGGAGAGTGCTGAATGAAATAGGCCTGGTCATGGAAGCGACTGTGGATAAGGTTCCCAAGGCCGCGAGTGTTGGCCCTCATCTGCTCCTCCGCCTGAGCCATGCGCATGTCAAAATGCTGCTGGGTCAGCGGCATGAACCGCCCGGATGTAGGAGGAGTAGAAGAGGGCGCAGCAGGAGTAGCGGCCGGCGGTTCTTGGGAGGAGGAAGCACGAGACGTGGAGGCACCAAGGATGGAACGAGAGATAGCAAGGTAGGATGGCACGCCGTCCGACTGGCAGAGGGAGAGATCCACGTTCTTCGCCTCCAGGATAAGGGTGATGAAGGCGCCATAATAAAGTGATTGCTTCCCCGCGGGCAGGACGCCGAAGAAGGCATTGAGAAGAGTCTTGGAAAAGGACCAAGTCTTCTTAGAGTAGAGATAGTACATGCATACGAGTGCGTCATTGGTGATTGCATCGTAGTTGCCGCCCTTGGGGTAGATGGTGTGGCAGACGATCCGATGGAGCTCGTAGTAGAACGGCTCCAACTGCGAGGAAAGGGCCGGAATGGCCGGAGGATTGGGTCCCTTGCAAATGATGGCGCAAAACTCGTCAAAAGAAACTTCGACAGAAGGATAGAGAGCAGCCAAGGTCGGCAGAGCGTCTCCTTTGTCAGGGACTTCAAGAATGCCAGCAATATCCCGAGCCGTCAGGCGGAAGTGGCGATCGTTCACCATGGTCTCAATGGCGTTGTTCTGGATGTCGGGAATGAGATTGCAGTAGAACAGGCGCACCGCCGCGGGGTAGACGGGCACCTGACGCCGAAGAAGAGATGAGAGACCGGCCGACTCGAAGAGGGAGAGATGGCCGGAGAAAACATTCCAGTTGATGGCGCGGCCCTTGTAGACGTTGTGGTTGGCAAAATGCTGGAACCAAGCGTCGGCAGCCATGGCGGAGGTGAAGATTTTGGGATCATAGCCATGGGGGAGAGGCACGGGGGTGAACGGATTGGCAGTGGTGGAGGAGGAGCGAGGACGTTTGTGGGTTGCCATGAGTGGATGGAGAGTTTTGAAAGAGAATAGATGAAGAGTGAAGAGGAGGAAGAAGAAGAAGATGGAGGTTATAAAGGAATATTGGGAAGATGAGAGGGTTTTTGAAAGTTGAGGAGGAATGATGGAGGAGTAAATGGGGGGAGTTTTGAAAAAGTAATGATGAAAGTAGTTAATGAGAGTAGTGAAAGGGGTGGGGTGGGATGGGATGGGATGGGATAGGAAGTTATGGGGAAGAGGAGGAGATTAGATGGGTAGTTAAAGAGAGGGTGATTTGATGGGTAGTTAATGAGGAAAGAGGAAAAAGGAGTGGAAGAGATGGTGGGGCCCGATGCATATGTGACAGCAGCTGTCCGCCTCAAACAGCATACCATCGGTATGCCGACGTATGCCGACGGTATACCGATTTTTGGCACAGAACATAATTCTGAAAGAAAATCGGCATGCCGTCGGTATGCCGCCGTATACCGTCGGTGTGCCATTGGAGATGAGTAAGTGTCGAAATGAATGATGTCCAATTCTTGGCAAAGAAAAACGAAACGATCCTCCTGGAGTGGTTTGGTGAAAATATCGGCTAACTGATAAGTAGTGTCAATAAAATCAAGACGGATATCCCCCTTTTGTTGATGGTCACGAAGAAAATGGTGTCTAATCTCAATGTGCTTCGTGCGGGAGTGACAAATTGGATTTTTCGTGAGATTTATCGAGCTAGTATTATCACATTTAATAGAGGTGCAAGTAGAAGAAATGCCATAGTCTACAAGTGTTTGTGACATCCAAAGAATTTGTGCACAACAGCATCCGACCGCTATATACTCGGCCTCAGTGGTTCAAAGAGCAACAGAGTTTTGTTTCTTACTAAACCGCGATACCAAGGATTTCCCAAGGAATTGACATGTGCCGCTAGTGCTTTTTTCGGTCAATTTTGCATCCGGCAAAATCTGCATCCGAGAAGCCGTGATGCTCAAAGGATGAAGATTTCGGATACCAAAGGCCCATATTAATGGTGCCTTTGAGATATCGAAAAATACGCTTTACAGCACATAAGTGCGATTCCTTTGGATTTGTTGGTATCGTGCACACAGACCTACACTAAACATGATATCAGGTCGACTAGCAGTTAGATAAAATAAGCTATCGATCATACCTCGATACTTACGAATGTCGACCGAAGTGCCATCTTCATCATTGTCAAGCTTTGTCGTTGTTGCTATAGGAGTCCTCATTGATTTGGATGAGTCAAGTTCGAAACGCTTGAGGAGATCCTTTGTATATTTTGCTTGATTGATGAAGGTTCCTTTGGGTCCTTGTTTGATTTGCAAGTCCAAAAAGAATAATAGTTCGTCCATCATGCTCATTTCAAATTCATTCTGCATTACTTTAGCAAATTCTACACAAAATGCATTGTTAGTAGAACCAAAAATAATGTCATCGACATAAATTTGAACTAATAAAAGAGTGCCATTAAGGGATTTGATGAAAAGTGTGGTGTCGACTTTGCCCTTAGAAAAATTGTGTGAAATAAGAAAGGAACTAAGGCGCTCATACCAAGCACGAGGAGCTTGTTTGAGGCCATAAAGTGCTTTGTGTAGTTTGAAAACGTGATGAGGAAATTGAAAATCTTCAAAGCCAGGAGGTTGTTTAACATAAACTTCCTCTTTAATAATACCATTTAGAAAAGCACTTTTAACATTCATTTGAAAGAGTTTGAAATCATTAAAGCAAGCAAAAGCACATAGCATACAAATGGATTCAAGACGAGCAATGGGAGCATAGGTTTCATCGTAGTCAATGCCTTCCTCTTGGTTATAGCCTTGAGCAACTAATCGGACTTTGTTACGAGTCACTAACCCATCTTCATTAAGTTTATTGCGAAACACCCATTTAGTTCCAATAATGGGGTGGTTGTTAGGTTTAGGGACAAGTTCCCAAACCTTGTTTCGCTCAAAATGATTTAGCTCTTCTTGCATCGCTATCATCCAAAATTCATCATGAAAAGCATCATTAATATTTTTAGGCTCTATTTGAGAAATAAAAGCCACGTTTGCACAAAGATCACGAGTGGATGATCTAGTACTTACACGGGAAGGATCCCCAATGATAAGCTCCTTAGGATGATTAGGGACAAATCTCCATTCCTTTGGGAGATCCTCTTGAAGAGGCTCGAGTGATGGAGAATCTTTTGTTGGAGGGGTCACAATTTCATTGTTAGATGAAGAAGGACGAGAATCTCCAATAGAAGAGTTATCCAAACCAAACGAGATGTCACCAATATCATCGGATGAGGAGGATGTAGAAGAGTTAAGTTCATCAAAAGAGACATTAATTGATTCTTCGACAACAAGACTTCTTTTATTAAAGACACGAAAATCTTTGCTATGCATTGAGTAGCCAAGGAAAATATCTTCATAGGCTTTTTCTTCAAACTTGCCTAGGTTGTCCTTGGTATTCAAAATAAAACATTTGCATCCAAAAACTTTAAAATACTCAATAGAGAGAATTTTGTCAAACCAAAGCTCATAAGGGGTCTTTTTAGAAATAGGTCTAATCAAGACCCTATTTATAACATGACATGCCGTGTTAATGGCTTCCGCCCAAAAGTATTGGGGGAGCTTATATTGGTTTAACATAACCCGGGCCATATCGCCAAGGGTTCTATTCTTTCTCTCCACAACACCATTTTGTTGAGGAGTTCGAAAGCAAGCAAAATCATGACCAAAACCATTCTTATCACAAAATCTTTTAAAATCGGCATTGTCAAATTCTTCTCCATGATCACTTCTAATCTTGTTAACAGAAAAGCCTTTCTCATTTTGAATACGTTTACAAAATGCAACAAATTTACGAAAAGTATCACTTTTACAAGCAAGAAAAATAATCCAAGTAAATCTCGAAAAATCATCAACCAAAACAAAAGCATAAAGCTTGCCTCCAAGACTAGCTACTCTACTAGGACCAAATAGATCCATATGAATAAGTTGAAGTGGTCTAGTGGTACTCACAGTGTTGATGGATTTGAAGGATGACTTGGTCAACTTACTTTTCTCGCATTCTTTACACACCATATCCTTTTTGAAAGGGATACTTGGAAGTCCTCGTACAAGCTTCTTGGTTGCAAGACGAGAAATGGTATCCATGTTGGCGTGTCCTAGTCTCATGTGCCAAAGACAACTTTCATCGTTCTTTGCAACTAGGCACCTGTCATTGTTAGTACCTTCGACAAGATATAGAACATAGATGTTGTTTTCTCTAATGCCTTCATATACTGTAGATCCACTAGAGCTATCGGTAATGAAGCATTTGAGTTTAACAAACTTAATATCGTAACCATTATCGGTAAGATGACTAATACTAAGAAGATTGTGTTTGAGATTTGTAACAAGACAAACATTCTTAATACAGGGATAAGGAGGGGAACCGATATTACCATTTCCTATGATATGACCTTTTAGATTGTTACCAAAAGAAACGTGTCCTTCCTTCTTCATCGATAGCGTTGTAAAAAGTGAAGCATCACCGGTCATGTGCCGTGAACAACCGCTATCGAGGATCCACTTGCTTCTAGCATGAGAAGGATTCTTCACCTACAACATAAGTTGAAGATGAACATTTTGGTACCCATGATTGTTTGGGTCCTTGATTGTTAGTCTTAGGAACCCATTTATAAACTTTCATATCAACTTGTTTCCTTGTCAGACAATAATTAGAAATATGTCCAAGCAAGCCACAATAGTTGCACATCATAAAAGATTTAGAAGAAAACGTGTGAGTGTTATGCACATGTGAAGCCTTAGTGCGAGGAGTTCTATCATGAGTGTTATGATGATGATAATAGAAGGCATGATGCGAGGTGGTGTTCTTAACAAACGGTCCTTTCCTTGTGTTAGGATTGGACTTGTATGTAGTGTTCTTGTTCATGTAAGAAATATGACTAGTATTATGATGAGTGTGGGGGTGCCTTGGAGCATGCGTGTGAGTAGTGTTCTTATTACCTAGTTTCTTACTCTGCACAAGAAGATCATTATACTTAGTAGAGGTATCATATTCTCTTCTATTTGCAGCTTGAACTTTATACATGGCAAAATCATAAGCCCTTCTGAGATATTGAATCTCATCATCCTTTTTCTTAATGATAACTTGAGATTCTTGTAATTTGAGTCGCAAAGACTCTATCTCATCTATGTCGGAAGCAGAAGATTTTCCTTTTACATCAATAATGATGTTAGAGAGTTTTTCTACTTCAAGTTGAAGTGCATCAACCTCTTTTAGAGATTTCTTGTACTTTATTTCTAACACCTTTGTGTTCTTCGTGTAGTTCAAGAATAGCATTTTCCAAGTCATCATAAGTAAGAGTATTTAAAGAGAGATCATCGAGTACCTCATCGGTTGCCATGAGACAAACGTTTGCATTGTGTTTGCAATCTTTGTCGTTGTCTGAATCGCTAGCATCGCTCTCGCACCAAATGCTGGTGTTGGCAAATTTTCTGGAGGAGGAGCTTCCTTTGCTAGGCTTCTCGTACTTACTTGAGTCTTTTCTTGTCATAGGACAATCTCTCTTGATGTGACCGGTTCTTCTGCATTGGTAGCATGCCGGATCTTCATCGTTGTCCCGTCTAAAGCGGTTAGCTTTGTTGAATTTGAGGAACTTTCGGAAGTGCTTAGCTGTGAGAGCTATTTCTTCATAATCATCCGACTCGTTGTCGTCGGAGCTATCCTTTGAGTAGGATTTTGTAACTTTGAGAGCCAGAGACTTCTCCTTCTCTTTGGCCTTCTCCTTCTCCTTCTCTTGCATGGAAGATTCCTCTTGATCTTTCATGTCAAGTTCATGAGTCATAAGCTTCCCCATGAGGGTCTCAAGGTTCATGACTGTCAGGTCGTTCCCTTCAATGATGGCGGTAGCTTTAGGACTCCGTTTGGCCAATCATCTGAGAATTTTTCTGATATTTTCATGAGCAGGATATTTCTTTCCAAGAGAAGAAAGAGGATTAATGATATCACCAAAACGAGTAAACATGCAAGTAATAGACTCATCTTGTTTCATCTTAAAAGACTCATATTCGTGTGTGAGTCTACTAATCTTTGATTCTTTTACTTGTGATGTTCCCTCGTGTGTGACTTCAAGCAACTTCCAAATCTCATTAGAAGTCTTGCAAGTAGAGATTCTATTGAATTCACTGCTATCGAGAGCACAGTAAAGAGCGTTCATAGCCTTGGCATCTCGACTAGCAAGCTTCTTGACATTCTCAGTGAGTTTGTCCCTAAGGGTGTCAGATACAACCTCCTCAATAACTCCGGAAGGAGTAGGGAGACCATTTATCACACAATTCCATAAATCGAAATCTATGGACTTCAGATAAATGCTCATCCTAATCTTCCAATAGTTATAGTTGGTTCCATCAAATAGAGGAGGTCTATTTGTGGAGTGTCCCTCATTGTGGAATATGTTGATACTAGGGTTAGTGGCCATGGATCACTCTAAGGGTGTAAATCCAAATCAAGAGAACAAAGCTCTGATACCAATTGTAGAACCCTAGAGGGGGGTGAATAGGGAAATAAAATAATTTAAACACAAGAAGCTATATTCTTCAATTAAAGAGAGAGAGAGAGAGTAAGAAAATCAAACACGCGATGTATCCTGGTATCCTCCCTAGAGGCAATCCAGTCCCGGAACTCTCTCCGGCTTAAATCCACTATTTAGTAAAATAGTACACACGAGTTTGGATCCGAAGAACTCGCCAACTTCAACACGAGTTTGGATCCGAAGAGCTCGCCAACTTCTTACACACGAGTTTTCTTACGAAGGCTCGCCAACTTCAAAAGGAAAGGAAGAGAACTGTTGATCTTCTAACACTTGAAGATCTAAAAGTACAACTCTTGAATACTCTAGCACTTTTGGAATGGATGACAATTAAAAGCTTGGGTAGAGTAGTAATGGTGGAGCTCTTGGTTGTTGGAAAATTTATGGCTTAAGTGGATAAGCAATCAAGAGAGAGAACGCATCCATTTATAAAGAAACCAAGAGTAGGTAGCATTTAATGCTCCTGGATATAGCCCAGACGGCATACCGTCGGTATGGACCGGCATGCCGTTCTGAACAGTAACGGTAATAATTATATCCGTTGGAGAGCATTTAATGCTAGTATCGTCCATTCAAAAATCAAATTGTATGAACCGCTATACCGTCGGTATGCCGCGGCATGCCGTCGGTATACCGATGTTCGTCACAGAACATTTTGTGGCTAACAAAACGGTATACCGTCGGTATGCCGTAGTATACCGTCGGTATGCCGATGTTTTGTCACAGAACGTTTTATGGCTCACAAAACGGTATACCGTCGGTATGCCGTAGTATACCGTCGGTATTTCGATATTTTTCACAGAACGTTTTGTGGCTAACAAAACGGTATACCTTAGTATACCGTCGGTATGCCGTAGTATACCGTCGGTATGCCGATATTTGTCACAGAACGTTTTGTGGCCAACAAAACGGTATACCATCGGTATGCCGTAGTATACCGTCGGTATGTCGTTCTTTTAGACATTGATTTTTGACTGAAAGAATAGAAGAGCTTTTCGTTTTGTCATCCAACCTTAAGTGTTTACAGAAAGACCTAGAACTTGTACAGACTCGTTATCTTGAAGTGTTGAGAGCCGTCTTTAAGGATCGCTGGTCTTTTCTTCAGTCTTCAAGGCTTTGATTACTCGGCTTGAATGGACAGACTTTATGTAGTAGTTTTTGAAAGAATATCAATCTGAAATACTGAGAAAAACTAGACTACGAAGATGTTGTTAATGTTATCAAAATAAACTGTGCCAACAGGGAGTATCGGTGGGGGGGTCAGACGGACCCCCCAGGGCGGTGGCGGAGGTAGTGGGGTCGGTTCCGGGGGGGTCGGGCGCACCCCCCCCCCGGCGGCCGTGACGGGCGTGGCTACGGGTGGTCCGACTGTGGGATCGGACGGGGTTCGGATCTTTCCGGGGGTCTCCAACGCTCCGTCTTTTGAATTCGGAGCTGGATCTGGATCTCAGGAGGGTCAGATGGAGGGAGGAGGATGGACGACGGTTACGCGTCGTCGTGTAGTGAAGACGGGGGGAAAGGTAGGAGGAGGACAGGGCCATCTTAGGGATCGCTTCACTGCTGACAGACGACAAGGCGGGTCAGGGACGCGGCTATCGGCACGTGGCCCTGTGGCGTCTGCGTGGAGATCGGTGGCCTGGCGGCCCAAGGCGACCGCGGTGGATAAAGGGAAGAGCAAGGTGGCGGATCTTGGCGGTCAGGGGTCTGGGTCTCCCCCCCGGGGGCTGTCCCCAGGCCACATGGGATGACTCCACGGCAGGCTGGAAGGTCCTGGGCAGATATTTGCAAACCTATGGGACCGAAAAGTCCCACATCGATGGAGTAGGTGCCGCCGATTAAGGCAGGAAGGGGTTTCCGGGCCTCGTTTCCTGCGGAGGAGATAGAGAAGGTGACCGCCTACTGGAAGAATACTCTAGTTCTTTACGTCCTAGGCAACAAGCCTTTTTACGGACAGATCCGGGGTTATGCGGCACGAGTCTTGCAGCCAAAGGGCAGTATGGAGTTCTTTGCTCGCGAGAACGGCTTCTACTATGTAAAATTTGGGCTTGCGGAGGATGTCGCAAGGATCCTGCAAGGCGGCCCCTAGACGTTCGACGACAGGCTTATCATTCTGAAAGAATGGACCCCGGAACTTAGATGTGAGAGGGAAGTCCTGAATGCCATCCCTGTATGGATTCACTTCCCTGAGTTTCCTGTCCGGTTCTGGAGTATCCCATTGCTGATGCGTCTGGCGAGTTTGGTGGGCACCCCGATCAAGGCGGATGAAGCTACTGCCTTTCGGTCGAGGTTGATGTACGCCATGATTTTTGTGGGGATTCGGGCTGGGGGGAGTTACCGAAGATGGTGGAATATGAGATTCCTTCTGGAGAGGTGCTAACCTAGAAGTGGAATACGAATGGGTTCCACCTACCTGTTCACGTTGTACCTGTTTTGGGCATCTGGCCAGTGCTTGTTCGGCGGTAGGCCCTCAGGTGGAGCCTACTATTCTCCTTAGTGAGGCTCCAGACTCACCCTATGATATGGATTCCAGAGATGACAGTGGAGAGGAGGTCTTGGTGGGAGGGGTTTCCTATCCAGTGAGTGATGGCGGGTTGAGCCTCATTGTCTCTACCCAGCTAGCTCCCACGAGTGGGGCGTTGACCACTTGCCCGGGGCAGAGTAGTATGATTACCAGAGACATGGTGGCGTCGGGGATCGAGGAGCGAGGTGGTGGCGGATCGACTGAGGGGCAGGTTTACTGTAGGAAGCGACGTGCTGTTGGTCCGCTGAGTGACGGCCCCTCCAGGGAGGGGGGCATCCTACTGACAGAGAGGAGTCGGTGTGTGTTGACAACCCTGCCTGAGCGTTGGTACTCTCTCAGGTCGCTCTCCAGCAGGCCTTTCCGACTGGGATGGAGGAGGATCTATTAGCGTCGGATATGGCACATTCCCCAGGTGCCGATCCGGGTGTTTCCCAGGGGACCCATCCTCTCATTAATTAATGGCTATCATCGCCTGGAATGTGAGGGGGACGTGTTCGCTAGGGAGGTGGAGAGAGATTAGTGGGGTTCTTCAAAGAGAGAAGTGCGACATTTCTGTTCTATTAGAATCTAAGATCAAAGGTGAAAAGACTCTTACTCGGCGGACCCATCTCATTGGGCCCAACTTCACAACCTGGCTCTGTGTGACATGGCCAGGATTTGGGTTCGATGGAACTCGAAGAGCTGGGATGGTGACTTGATCTTGATGACGGAGCAGTTGATTGCCATCTCCTTCTCGAACAAGGGTGGTTTTCGGTTCTTGCTGGGGGCGGTTTACGGCCACAACGACAGAAGGAGACGGGAGTCCCTGTGGAGCGACATCTCCCGTGTTGCCGCTGCTGCAGATTCGTCATCTCTTCCACTTCTTATGATCGGGGACTTCAATGCCCTTCTGCACTGAGGAGAGAAGGTGGACGGTCGTCCAGTTCCAGACTCTATCCTATATGATTTCCAGAAATGCCTCCTCCAGGCGGGGCTCCAGGGATTGTCGCGCTCAGGCTTCATCTGGACTTGGCATAACAAAGTAATCCGGAACAGGGTTGTATGCCAGCTTGATCGAGCCCTGGGCAATGGGGAATGGTTTCGGCATTTCTCCAATTCTTCGGCTGAGGGACTGGCCGCTGGGACGAGCGATCATTCACCCATCAGGGTTGGCTTCACTTCTCGGTCTCCTGGGAAGTCCCGCTCTTTCAGGTACAACAACAGTTGGTATCTCTCGGAGGGCTACCTGGAGGCTGTCTCAGAGGGGATTACTAGCTGTCAGG
The DNA here is from genome assembly GCA_029216955.1 of Iris pallida. NCBI lineage: Eukaryota > Viridiplantae > Streptophyta > Magnoliopsida > Asparagales > Iridaceae > Iris > Iris pallida. Next base: position 1,578,854 of record JANAVB010015399.1, on the reverse strand, counting down.
AGGGGACGGCCCAGTTTCGCTTGGTACGTCGTCTCAAGGTCACGAAGAAGGCTCTTCGGAGTTGGGTGAAGGGGTTGCCCAAGTCTACCTTAGAAGATAAGGAGGCGGAGTTGCGGGCTATCCAGCAGGGCATGCAATCTGACATGCTTAATGGGGACCTGGCGGCAAGAGAGAAGGAGCTGATCGACGAAGTCAACATCCTGTGGCTGCAGAAGGAGATTAACACGGCTCAGCGTGCCAAATGTTCCTGGCTCAAGGACGATGACCGTTGTTCCAAGTTCTTCTATGATATCATCCGGACAAGACAGCATATGAATCACATCTTCCAGCTTCTTAATGCGGATGGCAACCTGGTGGGGGCGCCGGCTGAGATCCAGGGCGAGGCTGTCAGGTACTATTCTGAGTTATATTTTCAGACTGACTACCTGTATGTGTTCCCAGAGGTTGTTACGAAGAGATTGGTGACTCCGTATAGGAATAGCATTCTTCTTGCCCCTGTTACTTTGGAGGAGGTTGAATTAATTGTCAAGTTGGCGGATCCCAACAAGGCTCCCGGACCGGATGGTTTTAGCAGTGGGTTCTACAAACGCCACTGGGACACTCTGAAGTATCAGGTCTTGGAGGTGGTGCAGGAATTCTTCACCAAAGGGAAGCTACTGAAAGAGCTGAACCACACTTTCCCGACCTTGGTGCCAAAGAAGGAGGGAGCGACAGCATTGGCGGATTTCAGACCTATTGCGTGCTGTAATTATCTTTATAAGATAATTACGCACCTTATGTGCCGGCGGATGGAGGGGATCATGTAGGACTTGGTATCTCCGAATCAGGCTGCGTTCATCAAGGGGAGGTCGATCGCTGAGCACAGCCTCCTGGCTCATGAGATGGTGAGGGGCTTTAACAAACCCGGAGGGGAGAAAGCATGTGTGAAACTGGACCTGAGGAAGGCGTATGGCATGGTCAATCGGGACTTTCTCTGTCATATGATGACCGCTATGGGTTTCGAGGACCACTGGGTTGCATTGATCCGGGAGTGCATTACATCCCCCACTTTCTCTGTCCTCATCCAGGGCATTCCTTATGGGTACTTCCAGAGCAATCGTGGGCTTAGGCAAGGTGACCCCCTGTCCCCTTACCTGTTCACGCTTGTCATGGAATACTTCACATGTCTGATGGACCTGGCAGTGCACCGTGGGAGGCTGGTCCCATTGTTTAGGAGGGTGGATCCCCCAGTTAACCACCTTATATATGCAGATGATCTCTTGGTGTTCATCCAGCCATCGACGGAGCGTATGCAGACGCTTGCGGATATTATGGGAGAGTTGAATTCCCTCTCGGGCCTTCAGATGAACAGAGTGTACTTCAGCTCCCTATGTCCCCAGAAGGGGGAGCGGGCCGATGTGCTGGGAATTGAGAGGAGTGATTTTCCAGTGCGCTATTTAGGAGTGCCTCTCACAGTCAACTATGCGCGGGATTAGGACTGCCATAGTCTGGTGGAGTACGTCCAGAGGAGAGTGGAAGGTTGGCAAGCCGCCGGATTGTCATTTGGAGGACGCATCGAGCTGGTCAGATCGGTGATTTCGGCTGTGGCTCATTTCTGGCTGCAATCCATCCTCCTCCCTGTTGCCACTGTTAGGAAAGTGGAGCGGATCTGTGCAGATTTCATTTGGAGGGGGGTATGCATGCGATCTCCTGGGAGCAGCTCTGTCGACCCAGGAAGGAGGGAGGAGTGGGGCTCAGGCCGTTGCTGGAGATTAGGGAGGCCTCCGCGCTTAAGCTGGCATGGAGATTCATCAATGGGGGATCTCTCTGGGCTGACTGGATGCACAGCAGATACGTAAAGCAGGGCAACTTTTGGACGTGTGCTACTGACAACAATCACTCAGTCACTTTCAAGACTGTCTTGAAACACATGGGGGTTCTCAAATCTACAATCTGGAAGGTCATGAAGGATGGGTCTGGAACGGACCTCTGGCGGGATCCTTGGATAGATCGGCTTTCGCTATTGGACATCAGGGGAGCTCCGACACATCAGGAGGACAGGCGTGGGCTGACGTGTAGTCGTATCATTCGCGACGGGGAGTGGAGGCCGGAGTCTTATCGGTTTACTGAGGAGCTGGGTGGGATCATTAGTACTATTGCCATTGATCCGGACTTGCCTGTTGATCGGTGGATTTGGGAGCCGACATGAGCAACTCCGGGAACTGGGGAGTTCCAATTCCGGAGCTGCTACAACCTCATCCGACGTACCTTTCCTCAGAGTTCTGACTACGAGTTCGTATGGTGCAAGGGTCTGGCCAGGAAGATGCAGCTTTGTGTCTACAAGCTTCTACTGGGCCGTCTTTTGACTAGGGATCGTCTGAGTTCGTTTGGAGTGCCGGTTCCAGATCCCAAGTGTGTGCTTTGCAGTATGGAGAATGAATCTATAGGGCACATTTTCTTCGAGTGTGTCCTGGCATGGCAGATCTGGTTTGAGCAGAGTAGAGCGTTGGGAGGGTGTGACTCCGGGAAGGGAATTGAGAACATCATCACTGTGCTCCGGGATAGCAGGGGTCGAGGGTAGGACTGGTTCCGGACCGCCAGAGTTCGACTGGCGGCCTCAGTTTGGCATATATGGCGGGAACGAAACCGTCAGATATTTGAGGGGCTGGTCACCCCTCCGGTAGGCATTCTCCATAACATAGAGTTTGATGTAAATGCTATGGGGAACTGAAGAGTGGGAGTCCCACTTTGATTGTATGTTGTAAGATTATTTTATTGCTTTTGGAATAAAATTTACCCTTTTTCCATATATATATATATATATATATATATATATATATATATATATATATATATATATGGGAGCGGATCAAAAGCCCCCCTTAGAAAGCCCCCCAAAAACCCCCCTCACTCTAATTCATAATATTAATGTTAATATTAATGTTAATATTAATGTTAATGTTAATATTAATGTTAATATTAATGTTAATGTTAATATTAATTTTTTTTTATATTAATGTTAATGTTAATGTTAATATTAATATTAATGTTAATGTTAATGTTAATATTAATTTTAATGTTAAGTTTAATGTTAATTTTAGTATTTAATGTTAATATTAACATTAATATTAACATTAACATTAATATTAACAATAATATTAACATTAAATTACGGATTAGAGTGAGAGGGGTTTTTGGGGGGCTTTCTAAGGGGGGCTTTTGATCCGCTTCCTATATATATATATATATATATATATATATATATATATATGCAATATATGCTATGTCATCAAAGTATTAACATAATCATATGTCATCAAAGTATTAACTTAAGTACCCATAAAAATATATATATACGCAATATATGTCCTTGGTATGCACCTTTTCTGAAACTTCTCATTCTCTTCTTTCTCCTTCTCCTTCTCCTTCTCGGTCGGTTGTTTTTAGGTTTTTGAAAGAACTGAATTTCGGGTCGGATTTTGATCTTTTTTATCCCTTTTTTTGGGAACCGAGGCCTAGTCGGTCGACTAGGCCCGTCTAGCCGCCTAGTCGTCTGCCTAGATCATTATTGCTTGGTGCCTCTTATTTTTGCCGACTAGCCTCCTAGTCGAATCGGCGAAGGCCGACTACCGACTAGTCGGAGACTAGTCGGATTTTCTAGTCGGATTTTTACAACAGTGGCTCTGAGACTTAAAATGTAAAAACTCACTACAACTAATGTTCTATGTCAATGACCAAAACAGAAGTTCTATACTACCTCCACCTTTTGTCTAGATAGGGTCCACCTTTTGTGTAGATAGGGTGTGCAAATTTAGCTTTGCGAATTTGTGTTGAAGAATGTATAGTTCCACTCTCTACAACTCTATGTCAGCCGCTTTAACAAACTAGAAACAATTAAAGGAAGTACAATAACCTTTGATTAGATGTGGAAAATTTTAATCAAGTACTTATTGCTGGCTTTTGGTTTTGTTCTTTTATTTTCTTACCATCAATAATTACCTTGGGAGAAGATGTGATTATAGCTTGAAACTTTTCCATGTTGTCAGAGTGACTGACTACTACATATTCTCCTAGTATGCCTATGTTGTGAATATCTTATGACATTTGATACATATCTTCCATTATGGTACGACGCAATCTATAAACTTTACGATTCACTAAATGATATAAAGGGACAATTTATTTTATGAAACACTTTCTACATGTACTATACTATCATCTTAAATGAAAACTATTGACTTGATTTGATACAGGTTCAAAACGGTTTAAAAACTAATATTTTATAACTCAACACTTCAACTCTAAAACTATAACTTAGTACCTGTTACCATTCGAAAATGGCTTAGTCCTACGATCTTTGAACCCACCATGATATATCATCTTACGCATAGTTTTGGGGGTTTCATTGTCCGTTTGGCAGACAGGGGTTGAGAGGATTTTCGGGGCGAAGCCCGAAAGATAAACATATTTTCAGATTGCTGAACTGAGGAAAAGCAATATCATGCTAAACACTCAGCCTTACAGAATTCTTACAAGAGCAGTTGGTGACACAGGAAATCGTTTTCGCAGGGTAACCTTCCATGCATAAAGCCGTTCCTGCAGGATAGTCACGAGATTGCATCCTCTCACAGAATTGCATCATGATATAGAATTCAAGTAGCGTGCAAAACTCTAGAATTCAAGTCGGCTAAGCAAGAAGTAGTCCGCAGGATGCAACTACCGCCGAATTGTACTATCTCGCAGGACTGCATCATGTCACATGAATGTAGCGTTGCATGAATGCGGTCTCGCATGAATGCAACCTCACATGAATGCAGCCTCGCATGAGTAGAAATTGAGCGTCGCAGGACGAAGCGTTTACATGAATTGAATCTCGCAAGAAAGCGTCCGCAGAGATGAGCCTCACAGAATGCGATTCCAACAGAAATGTAGCTTCGCATAACCGAAGCTCCGCAGAAGTGAGCTTTCGGTGAATCAGAGCCAAGTAAAAAAGCATGCACATTTAATACACTACGGTTATCCTAAGTTGTGAAACAACATTAAATGCGCTAACAACTCTGCCAAAATGTCAGACAACTATATAGCATCTCGAGCTTAGAAATGACGCTCCTTTTGATGAGAACGTTATGCTATTCGAGGCAGCAGTCACCCACGTGGGTTGTTGTAGTGATGAGATGTTACGAAGGTAGACACGTGACACATGACCAAGGCATCCAGCACGGATGTCTGTTTCGATGGTTGATGTTTTCGTGCAGAACACACTCCTGCGAGGACATTGTCGCAGAATGCCGCGATTCTGCGAGGCCGTGAAGATTCCAATTTTGTAAACTATAAATAGCCTATGCTATGGTCATTTGAGTCGGAGCGAGACTCCTTCCAGAGAGAGAGAGAGAGAGAGAGAGAGAGAGAGAGAGAGAGCCAAGAGCATCCTTGAGAGGGAGTACTCTGCCCAAATGAGTATTGAACACGAGAGATTTCTTGTCCCCTTGACGCAAGCAACAAGACTTTGTCCGACTGTCAACGAAGCAAAGTGATCACGTGTCGATCAAGCTTCCAACGTCACCTTTTCCCAGAACTCAGTATTGTGTAAGGATCCATTTGTAATACGCTCTGTGTAAGCTGTAACACAATTCCTTTTATACAATACGAACAAGTTTTTATCCTTGTGGAAAACCCTTCTTTCTCTTCCAAAATTCACGGAAAACAATACCCATATACCTTTTGAACCCTTTAACAACTTCTTCCTTCCAAACAACCTCACGAGTGAAGTCTTTGGACGAGCATTTCCTTTATGGGAACTTCATCGACTTTCAGCACTCAGCAACTACAGCGATAACAATCAATATCTTGACGATTGTATCTAGCATTCTTGGAGGCTTGTACAACTCAAATAACTGATTTATCCAAAAATTATAGTTTTATACAACTCGATTACTTTTTTTTCGAAATTTCCGAAATCTGGATGTTCTCTTTGGTTCTTTTCTTGGGGGCTTTTCCATCTATATTTTCTAAAGTTTTTACAAGTTATAAATTATTTAGAAGTTAGAATTTGGAACAATTTTTTTCATGGCAACATAATGATTGTTAAGAGTTAGGTTATTATTGATGTAATGATTCAATAATCATGAATACCATCACGTGACACTAATAATATATTTTTTGCTGTCACCTAATGTTTGACAATTCTCCTTATTGTTGCTCAATGTGTTCAATTATTAATATATAGTGTTATTAAGTTCCAATCAAATTTCCATATTATGATGCACGATATGATGATCAAGCGAATCGATACGCGATACTTTTATTGATTTGATAACCTAGAACTGCACTTTCTTAGTTCGAACACTTGTATATATTAGTTACGCTGAGAATAGTGTAAACACTATATAAGGTCAACTTCAAATGACTAGTTTTATTGTTTAGGTCTCCACCTTATTTCTGGATAGTAGAAAGGAAAGAAGGAAAATTTTAGTCTATGGTCTTTCTTGATAACTTCGTTGCTATTACAGCTTTTCAAGCGTGAAAGAATGGAAAATTAAGCTTTAGGTGGAAGCAAAACTTAATTATCCATTGCTTTCATAATGAATTGAAACTTCAACAATATAGTCAAGCTTCATACTTAGTGGATATTTGTTTCACATCCCTACAATCTTGTAACCTGGGTTATGACAGAACCTGGATTGTTCTCATTGCCCTTAACTATTGTTCTTCATCTAGTGCATTCTTGTGTTAACTGTTTAGTTTTGGTATAATCATCTTTCTTAGTGGTAGTTGCAGGACACAACTATTCTAGTTCATATGCACTTAGTGATTTCTATTATTATATTTGTCCTAGTGCGACAAAGTCGCTGTAATGGTTTATAGTATTTTTTTTTTTTGGTATCCACTTCTTAATGGAGCTTGGAGGCTTGCCTCCATGGAGGCTCGAACCAGCGCCACTGTGCCGGGATGCCTCGCCATTCCCAACGGGCTACGGCCTCGGGGACTGTAATGGTTTATAGTAGTTTTGTTTACTATTCATGTGCGTTATATTTTAGCTTTTCCTACTGATAATATTTTGTTTTGTATGAAGGCCTTACTTTCCGACATATGTTGTATCCCACATACAAAAGCAATCGGATACCAACTCCTGATACTGTTGTTGAAGGACTTCAATACCTGAAAGCATCCATCAAGGCCATGTCGATAAAAGTAATTGAGGTAAATTGCGTAAAATAACATAGAAATATAATTTTAGTATAGAGTGATAAAATCCTAATGCAGATTATGACAGGTTCCAGGTGTGGAAGCTGATGACGTGATTGGAACTTTGGCGTTAAACTCTGTCTCTTCTGGGTTCAAGGTTGTTTCTTAGTTTTGCTTTTCTTCTAGGAAAATTAAATAACATTTTAGTTGCCTTATACATTTGGTATGGTAAATGCTATAATGAACATGCTTGTTCATTGGAAGCATGAACGATTGGTCTCAGTAATGATGATTTCATTGGTACGTCCGATCCTTGTAAGGTTTCTACATGTAAATTCTAGCCATAACCAGCCCACATACTTGACCTCGTCATATGAAGCATCACATATATATACACATAAATAGGCATCCAATCATTTTATTGGCTTGATGCTGTCATTCAAATCATCTAATTGTAGTAGAGAAGATATTATGCATATGCAGGTCGTGCTAGTGAACTAAAAAAAATCTGGATCCTCATTCTGTTGGTTGATTGTTTACATAAAGTTTTGCCTTGCACGAGATGGACTCTGTCAGTATTTACTAGGGTCTAAAAATGAATAGATTCTCACGTTTTTTGTTACCTATGGGGCTAAGTCATGTGGACAGGTGTTGTTTTCTGCTGTAGTGCTGCTGAATCCGAAAAGATTCATCTTTAAAGTTATAGTACAAGAAGCACAAGCATTTCTGTTGATGAAAATTGGTTAATGATCGAAAACAAGAAAATATATAAGCATGTCAGATGAAGTATAGATATGTTTAGGCAAGGGATGGCATAAATTTCTGCTGGGGGGATAAGAAAGCGAAGAGGAGCTAAGTTAAACAGTGTGGAAGTTAGTAAGTTGTGAAAAGGAACTGGAAAGCCCGAGTCCACAAAAGTTGATCTTCTACTTCATGTGCTATGCAAGAAGAGGAAATTCAGAATTAATATTGTTTGCAAAAACAAAAGTATAAAACTTTATTGATACAAACTGTGTAATAAAGATTACAAGAATTCTGGGAAAATTACAACTATAGGAATCCAATCTAGATGACGATTGCTTTATCCCTTGGACGATGTGAACTTTGAAGACGGAGCCTTTGAAGTTGAAAACAACTCTGGAAACTGAAGGCAAAAGCCTCGGAAGTTGAAGGCAAAAGCCTCGGAAGAATGCAGCAGCACTTGAGCAAGAACTCCTGGACTCTCTGATCTCTGAATATTTGATATCTGATCTTGATCCCCTTGAATGAAGACTTGAAACTCTATTTATAGAGTTCTGAAAATAACTAACTTTCAGTTATTCTGGACTGCGCAGGATGATTTGCGCAGCAATTGGTTTGCGCAGCATTGGATTGCGCAAGCAGTTGCTGGATCGTGGGCCAACTATCATGGACACATGGCATCATTTGATTGAAATGCGCACGATCGTGCATAAACAGTTGCCACGTAATGAGCAATTGATGGCATGAATGCCACGTATACTTTATCAGTTATGTTGATAGAATGCGCAGACTAAACTGCACAGCCTTGGTTTGCGCAGACTCAGAATGCGCAGGAATGGATTGCGCAGACTCAGACTGCGCAGGAATAGATTACGCTGCCAGCTGTCAGCCGCCCTCGAGCACTGTGCGGCGCAATAAACGAACAGACTCTTCGTTCTCCGTGCTGTCAGTTGTCAGAAAGATTTGATTTGATTCAGGTAATGATGACTTCTGCCACGTCAGCCTGCGCAGTTGGAAGTGTGCGCAAACCAGTATGCGCAATCGGATTGCTGCACAATCTGTTGCCTGCGCAATTCATCAAAATGATGTATATCTTGATTCTTTGACATTGTTGATTGATGAAACTTGATTTTTTAGGACCTACAAGACCCCCTTCAAAGTTTTCGAAAGTTGATTTTATTCAAAATTTCGAAATACTTTGAATTTTTGAATGTTGAATCACATTGCGCATGATGCTGAGCTGTCTGCGCAAAACGAAGAGCCCCCAATTTTAGGCACAATCCGAGGCAGCCGTTTCATATTTCGAAAGCTATAAATAGCTATCTCTTCATTTTCAATTCTTTACTTTGCAATCTTTCGAGTTCTTGAGAGAAATCCCCCAAACCCTTGCTGTCCTCTTCCCCCAACGACTGTCATGGCACCCCGACGATCCAATGCTGCCGCCGCCGCCACCGCGAAGGGAAAAGCTCCGGCCGAGTCATCTGACAGAGTTGCACGGCGAGCATCTCGACACGAATCCGCGCACCCCGCTCTGAGAGGTAGTTGAACCGATCGAAAACCCCTTTTTAGGGTGATTCGACTTCCTTTGATCTTCGAAACTCATCTCTTTTTAGAGATGAGTTCAAATTGTGCCACCCTTTTTAGGGTTTTGGTTGCATCAACTGTCAGTCCTCATTTTTATGAAGGCTGTTTTCCCGCGCAATTTGTTGAATTGTGCTGACAAGAAGTCAGCGCAATCGATGATTTGCGCAGGATGTCAGCGCAAACTATTGCTTTGCGCATCCTATTATGATGCGCAAACTGATGTTGCGCAAACCATGTCAGCGCAATCTGAGAAGTTGCGCACTCTAATGTTTTGTGTTCAAAAACAGAGACTTTGACTTGTACTAATTTTTATCTGTTTATTGATGCAGTTGAAGTCAATGAAGATCCAGATTATGAACATTTTGTGGGAACCCTCTCAGAGTCTGAATATAAAGAAGATCTGTCTCATGTTCATTATTCTCAGTACGATCTGCCAGTCTCCCGTCAGGCTATACTGATCTCCCAGGACAATGAGACTTTAATGTGTTTGATGAATGGACAGCCCCTAGAGTCAGCTGATGTTGTAATTCATAAGAAACCCTTGTTCCTGTTTGGTGACGCCTTTGAGAAAGTCTCTCAGCCTAGGCCGAGAATGGAGGATAGAATAGTTCACCAGAAAGATAGATCATTCTTCATACCAGACATTGCTCGCTGCCTCCCTTTGTCGCGGTACGCTCATGCGAGCTACCCAAGGAAGATGGAGTGGAACATCACTCTGTTTCAGGATGCCCGTGCAGGAAAAATCTTCGTAAAGAAAGGGCCAAACAAGAGGGATATGTTTTATAGCTCCTCTGATAGATATAGCTGCTTGTTGAGAGGCTTGAGACCTGGCTGCATTCCACCAGAGAACTCCTCTATGCTGATGCCTGTTAGAACACCAATATTCGCAAATGAATTTGCGAAGGCTGAAGGAAAATATCCCGAACAAGACATCAGAATGACTGGATTGGTGAATCCAGACTACAAACGATGGAGTTATATTGCGAATTGGATTCTGACAACATTCCAAGACAGACTCCAACAGATCAACCTGTATCAAGCAGTGCACGCCACTGTATACGGCTTTGCTCCCAACCCACATATGTTTTTAGCCTTGGCTGAGAGGTACAACTATAGGACGGGGACCTTCATGACTCCGGGTGGAGAGATGGGGTTTGCACTCCACGAGATGAAGTATATCTCGTACCTTCCCATGGCAGATGCTCCGTATGAGGAGTTTGTACCGATAAATGATGAGCTGAACAAGCTTAGAAAAGAGAATGCAGCGATGGTGACAGTGTTCGAAGAACTATTATGCCATTACAAAATCTGCTCTCTATTTTATAAGAGTGCCACCGCCAACACTTGTTACTCTTCAAAGTGGTTACCATATCTGTTTCTCAATCATATAGAAGAGAAGAAGACCAAGGAGAATGACAAATGCTACCCTACCTTCTTCAAACCTTTGAGCAGTGCAGAGGTTATAAAACTGATGGAACAGAGTGGTCACTTTGATAAAGAAGTGAAAGATGATCATGAGTATCCTCCTTTGAAGAGAGGGGACAATTTGGAGAGTTATTTAAGAATGGGCTATAGACCCATGTCCGAAGAAGCACAACTAGCAGGATTCCTAACATACTGGCTTCGGAGGTTTGTGGTTCCCGGATCCAGTGCCGTGGATCGTTTTCACCGCGGTGTTCTGTTTGCTGCTGTCAAGTTAGTCTTCGGTTATAAGATGGACTTGTTATCAGCAATGACCTGCAAGCTAAACGCCAGTCTTCGTTTATACGTCGACTTGATGCTGAAGGCGAAGGGAGAGAAAGAGTTCCCTCGCTTGGAATTGCCATATACATATTTATTTGGATGATTGCTTCTTCACTATCCAACCTTAATGGACCCCGGCATGGGACCAGTTGATGGCAGTTTTCTCCGAAGATATTCTGAAGGAAAATGGAAATACACTTCTTTGAGTGAGTGTAGATTCGTTTTGAATCTGAATAGAGGATGGAACTTCTGTTGTGCTCCTTTCCCTGCTGGGTACGATCAGATGCCCACAAATATGGTGGATTCGAAGATGCAGCCTCTGACCCGTACAGCCTTCGAATGGTTGAAGACGATTCGACCATCTCATCTGGTTTATCGGTTCGAAGAAGAATGCTATCTAGAACCATATCTTCCCAGCCGATTTGCTCGGCAATTTGGGTATGATCAGTTCCATGTAGGAAATGCAATTACTTGCCTCCAAGGCAAAGGTTATTTGATAGACGGGGCCAGAGCTTGGGCTTATTACAATGCCCGTGATACGAAAGCCACCTTTTCAATGCCAGCAAAGAATACTCCCCAGGGTCCTCGAATGCTCTTCACATATTCAGTGTTTTATACATCCGCGAATACTTTTGCCGAGAATTTTAATCTCGCAGATAGTTTCGCTACTGCAACAAGATTGAGGAGAGGGAGAATTGCTCCATCGATCCCTGTAAATGAGGAGGTGCACGAGCCGGTCGATGCTCCTTTGGAAGTTTCGAGGGATATGATGTTCCCTCAAGAAGTAAACGCAGCAATGCGTATTTCTCTGAGAGTGGGTAGATCTCCAGCGAAGAAAAGGAGAAGAGAGGAGCCTCCTGCTCCAGCAGCAAAGAAGAAATTGATTCTAGATCTTTTTTCCGAAAAGGTCACTACAAGATCCCAATCTCGGCAATTGGCCGAGACACATCAAGAAGCTGCCACTACACCAACTTCTGTGCAGAAACAAACAGAGCCAGTAAATGTAGAGAGTCCTGTCAGACCTCTACACAGAAAGGAGAGTAGTCACCAGAAGAGTTTTGGAAGAATCTTCTTCTAGACAAATCCTGACTTCAGTAGATGCTGCAGCAGGAATTCTAATGTCATCTCCCACACCTATTTCTGAATCTGGGAGCAAAACTCTTGAAGAAGCTGAACAGAGGGGAGATCTTGTCCCAAGAACTGAGGTTGAAAAGCCTGGAGAAAACATCTTAGAGGAAGAACAAAATGTTGCACGACCCCATTCACCTGTCGCGGAGACTACTCAACCTCCTCTTACTCCCAGGACTCTTCGTGAAGAAGAAGACCGTGAAATGATTGCAGTTTTGGAGGATTGCAGTTATAGTCTGCAGGAGGATCAGACTGCCACCAACAGTGGAAATGCAGCAGTAGAAGAAAAAGAAGAAGACGAGGAGGGCTCTTCCTCCGAAAATGTTGATGAATATATACAAGATCCCGAAAGGGATAATGAAGAACATATATCTCTTGATACAGCCGATGATACTTCAAATCCTAAGAAGGATATTGAAGTAGAGGCGTCTGCAGAAAAAGTTGTCGATACTTTAAATCTTGATGAAAATGTTGAGATAGAAATATCTCCTGAAGAAACAGCCGATGAAGGTGTTCTGAAAGAAAATCCCACCACCGACCCTCAAGGTATAAAACGAGATCTAGCAATCTTCTATTTTAAAATGAACTGATAACTAATATTTTCATTCTTGCAGATCTTGAGATTCTGCCAACACCTCCAACGGACCTGGCTATGGTGCCTATACCAACGGTGGTTGTTAGTAGTAGCCATCACTTATCTTGCGGTTCTGAAGCGGGCAGCAGCCAGGCTGTCGCAGCTGAAGCTACTTCTGTTCAACGGGAATCCATTCCAGGAGGGAATGCACTTGTTGTTAGATCAAACCAAGGTAAGATTGCTTTTATTTGATCCTCTTGTTCATCAGCAAACAATTAGTAAAATAACAATTTTACTATTGCAGAGGATCAAACAGGAGGAGCGACCAGTTCTACTCTAGCTCCTTTATTTAAAGAACCTGTTGTCCAGCCAGAAAGAGTCGAGCAACCTGCTACCTCATCCTCAACAGGAGTAGCAGCAACTCCTGGAACTCTGGCCATCAATCAACGAGTTGTTCAGTCTTTTACCAGATGCTTCTTCGAATCGCTAGGATCTCTTGTTCATAAAATGATAGAGAAAGAAGGAGCTGATTTCATTATGGTTAGGAAGCCAACTTCTTTCTTAATAAGAGCCATAAGGGATCAAGGAGACGAAGCTCAGGCCACTCTTCTTGAACACATATTGAATGAATTAGAAGTATCCATCAAGAAATATAAGGAGCTCAAGAAGAAGGATGTAGACTCTTTAGTTCAGGCTGAATTTGAACGACTGGCTCAAGCTGCTGACATGGAAAGGATAAACCTTCAAAATCTTTTAGAGGCTCATTCTGCAAAATCAGCTGAATACAACTCTAAGATAGAATCAGTTACTTTAGTGGCTGAAAGCAAAGGACGGAGACTTGCTGAGCTGAAAGCAGAAATTACTCACCTCCAGCAAGAGTTTGAAGAGGAAACTATTAATCACCAACTGGTGATTGAACAATTCAATGCTTTAATTCAAGAGAGGACTGAGTACGAGACAACCCATGGTGCAGAAATCACCCGACGGACAGTTGATATGCCCATTTTTGATGAAGAAAGCGGGATGGAAGAAGCGAGAAGGATAGTAGCATCAACTCATGAAGAAGAGCTGCAGACACTGAAGCAGCAAATTGACAATCTGATTATCCCTCCTTCTTGATTAGGACTTTTTGTATTTTTGTGTTTGTCACTATTGATGCGTTTTCTGTAATGCCTCATATTTGGATAAATAAAAGACATTTTGCTGTGGCTCCATTATTTATTGCATATCTTATTCAAATATAAATAATAGAGATAGAAAATATATTCAGAGGTGCAAGACATGATATATTTCTTGTAGAAAATAATTATATTCATTATATCTGCTCAGAGGTAATATGGACGTGGCAGAATATATTGAATACTATTATTTCGATTTGACAACTTAGTCGAAAACGACGAGTTGCTGATGTGGATAATGAACGATGATGAATCGTCAATGAATGAACGGGTAGACTGTCAAGTGATGATGAATGAACGGATGAACCGTCAAATGATGGTGAACGAACGGGTGAACCGTCTAGTGGTGAATGAACGAACGGGTGAACCGTCAGGATGAATGTAATAAATGAACGGATGAACCGTCAGGAGTTAATGAACGGATGAACCGTCGGATGATTGTAATAAATGAACGGATGAACCGTCAGGAGGAATGTAATAAATGAACGGATGAACCGTCAGAAGTTAATGAACGGATGAACCGTCGAATGAATGTAAATAAATGAACGGATGAACCGTCAGGAGTTAATGAACGGATGAACCGTCGAATGAATGTTTCGCTTCGTTAGTTGAGGAACTTCTGCCTATAAATATAGCAGAAATCTGACAGGAACGAACACTTCTGCTCTTTTAACATAAAAATGTCGTCCGAAGAAGCATCTAAGAAGGCTGAGATCACCTCGATGGTTGAAAAGGGCACTGAAGAACGCCCTGCCGATCCAGTTCAGCCGAAAGAGACAGAAGCAGGCGAAGGTCCGTCTGCACCCCAGCCACCACGGGACATTCTGGACTTCCTGCTCGAACCGGGAAGGACTGAAGAAGAAGAAGCCATGAGGATGGCCGCCTGCAAATTCCTCGTGGGTTCCAGCAAGGAGGTTCTCGGTTCTTTTGCTGATCGCGTTTTTGAGAAGGACGGTAGTGGCCCGCGTCCCAATGTAGAGAAAGATGATAGTGACCTTTAATATCATGTACTATCATATAATGAAATAAAATTTGAATTTTATTTATGAACTTGATTCTGTCTGATGATTTACAAGCATTTACATTTATACATAATACTTCTTAAGGAACTTGCCATTGATAGGCATCATAGCAACTCGACCATCAAGTTCTGAGAGCTGATAAGCTCCATTTGAGAAGACTTTGCTTATAACATAGGGACCTTCCCATTTAGCATCGAATTTCCTTTTGCTCATATGAGTCATAGTCATAGGACGTCTGACCGCTAGAACAAGTTCTCCTTGCTGAAACGTTCTGACTTTAACTTTGCGGTTGAAAGTCTTCGAGATGCGGGCTTGGTATAACTCAATATGTTGTTGAGCCATTAATCGCTTCTCATCAAGTGCTTCCAACTCTTGAAGTCGAAGAAGATCGTTGTTCTCTGTAGTAAGCTCGTTAGCAATGGCAATCCTTAAAGAAGGAATTTGCAATTCCAAAGGAAGAACAACTTCACAACCATACACCAAAGAGAAGGGTGTAAAGCCCGTAGGATTGCGGACCGTAGTTCGGTAGGCCCAAAGACATTCGCCAAGTTTCTCGCTCCAGTTCCGTTTGTTAGTGGATACAAACTTCTTGAGGAGTTTAATGATGGTTCTATTAAAAGCTTCAGCTAAACCATTAGCAGCAGGATTGTATGCTGTCGAAGCGACATTGTCAATCCGATGATCATCGCAGAATCTGGTGAACTTCTGGCTGATGAATTGAGGTCCATTGTCATGGATGATTTCTTCGAGGTACACCAAATCTATAGATGACGTAGTGTTTAACAAAGTTGATGACACTGCTAGTCTTGACTTCAGCCAGAGGTATAGCTTCAGCCCACTTGGAGAAGTAGTCGGTTATCGCTAAGATGAACCGATCTCCTCTAGAAGAAGGAGGGTTGATAGGACCTATGATGTCCATACCCCAAGCTTCGAAAGGCCAGGAAGCAGCAGTCGGGTGTAGGAATTCTGATGGTTGATGAATGAAGTCTGCATGGATTTGACAAGCACGACATTTCCTTGCATACTCAATGGCATCTGACACCATAGAGGGTGTAGTGCCCCGCTCCGCGAAGGCACTAGATAAACAGAAAGATCGGATTGCTGGCTCTGCAACAGAAGACGATTAATCTGGGTGAGTGGACGAAGTCTCATTGCTGATTCGCTTACGCCTTAAGAATCTGAGTTTTTGATTGAATGCTTTTGTTAATAACAAGATGGTTAATCATTGAGTATGCTTTAAGAGATTTCACACGTTGCCTTGCTAAGAACAAGGAAAGAGAGAACCTGTATGCTAAGAAAGAATTAATCTGCATGCTTATAAGAAGACTTGTTGCCTTGCTAGTACAAGAAACTAGATAACCTGCATGTATAAGAAGTAGACTGCTCAACTGCTTGCTTGCGAATGTATGTCTAACGCTGAGAGCATCCATGTGAAAATGGGTGCCGGTATGTTATCTGTTACCTGTTATCTGGGGGCGACGGCTCCACTACCTGGGGGCTTCGGCTCTGGGCTTCGGCTCTATTGTATGGGGGCGACGGCTTCTCTTTTGTATGGGGGCTTCGGCTCCACTATCTGGGGGCTTCTGCTACACTATCTGGGGGCTTCGGCTCCACTATCTGGGGGTTTCGGCTCCACTACGTGGGGGCTTTGGCTCTGGGCTTCGGCTCTATTGCTTGGGGGCTTCGGCTCTGTTATCTGTTATTTGTTATCTGATGGACTAAATGAATAATTGCCAATAGATCAAATGTGCCTGATAGATCAAAATGTGCCTCAAGAGTTTAGATCATATAGAAAATGATAGTTGTATCATGTTTATGCTAATCCTTGTCTTGTGCAGGGATGGACGGTCGGCTATGGTAAGAATCACTGAAAAGTGATACACATGTATTGCTTAAGTTTGCTAGACGAATTGCTTGAAAGATTAATCTGTTACCAAGAAATGCTATGTTCCACAAAATAAAAGATAATGTATCATGCTTGTCATTGTCCCTAACAGTTGCTCGAATAAAAGAAATGATATGCTCATGAAACATGCTGCGCACTGCACAAATGAATACTCATCGTGCTAGAATTGAATAGTCCCTTGTATGCTTGAGATGAAATAAAGTGAAACAAATGTTGGCTTTTCAAAGATGTGTTTTCAAAAGATATGTAAACTGACTCTGTATGCATGGAATGAATCTAGGTAAAACTAGCAAGATCACATCACAAGAAACGTTTTCCCACTAAATGAACAGTGATCGTTTCAGTTAAATGTAGCTCTTTGTTCACACATTCACCAGTATGCTGATATACTGACCCATCATCAGTCTACATGCAGGTGCACCATGCATCGAAAAGGATAGCCCGAAGCGATAGCCCGAGCCTCATCCTCAGGAGCCAGAAATCAGAAAAGATGCCCAAGAGATGACATCTGTGCAAGAGTTTGGTTTTGTATATAAAAGGATGTAATGTATGGGAACGGGATCATTGTAATCTGTAAAGTTCTGAGAGAATGTAATATTGTATCAGAGAGAATCGAGAGCTTGTAATCTATTCAAATGAAATCAATAAAGAGAAATGTTCTTGTTACCATTGTGTTCAATACTTGTATTCTGAAGTATGTCCGCTGCTGCTTCAATTATCTGCGATACGTTCCGCTGCGTATTGTCAAACTTGTCTATCTTGTCTTGTTCCAGGTCTCGGCCTTGTGCAAGCGCAACTTAGGCTTGCACGGCATCACGCCTTAGCGAGGACGAACGGTCCCAAAGAGCCCGAAGCGAGGACGAAAGGGACTCTGCGGGATCGGGGCGTGACAGAATGGTATCAGAGCAACACGATCCTCTGGCCAATTTTGATTCAATTTAATTTGTACATGTCTTCTGATTGAAATTCCGTTGCCTACTCGATATCAATAATGAGATGAACGTTCCATACAATAAGTCCGTAAATATTTTTATGATGCCGGCAATGTTTTACCGATTTGATTGATTGAGATTGAAATGCTTGATTGAACAAGAGTTTTGATATGATCTGAATTGTGATTTCATGGATTGATGATGGCGAAGGATGAGGACTATCGCTGCTAAGGATATCGTAAGTTTCTCCTTAAGTTTCGAGGACGAAACTTCTTTTCGGTGGGTAATTATGTAGTGCCCCGCTCCGCGAAGGCACTAGATAAACAGAAAGATCGGATTGCTGGCTCTGCAACAGAAGACGATTAATCTGGGTGAGTGGACGAAGTCTCATTGCTGATTCGCTTACGCCTTAAGAATCTGAGTTTTTGATTGAATGCTTTTGTTAATAACAAGATGGTTAATCATTGAGTATGCTTTAAGAGATTTCACACGTTGCCTTGCTAAGAACAAGGAAAGAGAGAACCTGTATGCTAAGAAAGAATTAATCTGCATGCTTATAAGAAGACTTGTTGCCTTGCTAGTACAAGAAACTAGATAACCTGCATGTATAAGAAGTAGACTGCTCAACTGCTTGCTTGCGAATGTATGTCTAACGCTGAGAGCATCCATGTGAAAATGGGTGCCGGTATGTTATCTGTTACCTGTTATCTGGGGGCGACGGCTCCACTACCTGGGGGCTTCGGCTCTGGGCTTCGGCTCTATTGTATGGGGGCGACGGCTTCTCTTTTGTATGGGGGCTTCGGCTCCACTATCTGGGGGCTTCTGCTACACTATCTGGGGGCTTCGGCTCCACTATCTGGGGGTTTCGGCTCCACTACGTGGGGGCTTTGGCTCTGGGCTTCGGCTCTATTGCTTGGGGGCTTCGGCTCTGTTATCTGTTATTTGTTATCTGATGGACTAAATGAATAATTGCCAATAGATCAAATGTGCCTGATAGATCAAAATGTGCCTCAAGAGTTTAGATCATATAGAAAATGATAGTTGTATCATGTTTATGCTAATCCTTGTCTTGTGCAGGGATGGACGGTCGGCTATGGTAAGAATCACTGAAAAGTGATACACATGTATTGCTTAAGTTTGCTAGACGAATTGCTTGAAAGATTAATCTGTTACCAAGAAATGCTATGTTCCACAAAATAAAAGATAATGTATCATGCTTGTCATTGTCCCTAACAGTTGCTCGAATAAAAGAAATGATATGCTCATGAAACATGCTGCGCACTGCACAAATGAATACTCATCGTGCTAGAATTGAATAGTCCCTTGTATGCTTGAGATGAAATAAAGTGAAACAAATGTTGGCTTTTCAAAGATGTGTTTTCAAAAGATATGTAAACTGACTCTGTATGCATGGAATGAATCTAGGTAAAACTAGCAAGATCACATCACAAGAAACGTTTTCCCACTAAATGAACAGTGATCGTTTCAGTTAAATGTAGCTCTTTGTTCACACATTCACCAGTATGCTGATATACTGACCCATCATCAGTCTACATGCAGGTGCACCATGCATCGAAAAGGATAGCCCGAAGCGATAGCCCGAGCCTCATCCTCAGGAGCCAGAAATCAGAAAAGATGCCCAAGAGATGACATCTGTGCAAGAGTTTGGTTTTGTATATAAAAGGATGTAATGTATGGGAACGGGATCATTGTAATCTGTAAAGTTCTGAGAGAATGTAATATTGTATCAGAGAGAATCGAGAGCTTGTAATCTATTCAAATGAAATCAATAAAGAGAAATGTTCTTGTTACCATTGTGTTCAATACTTGTATTCTGAAGTATGTCCGCTGCTGCTTCAATTATCTGCGATACGTTCCGCTGCGTATTGTCAAACTTGTCTATCTTGTCTTGTTCCAGGTCTCGGCCTTGTGCAAGCGCAACTTAGGCTTGCACGGCATCACGCCTTAGCGAGGACGAACGGTCCCAAAGAGCCCGAAGCGAGGACGAAAGGGACTCTGCGGGATCGGGGCGTGACAGAGGGCCAGTAATAACCCATGCGTCTAATGCGGTCCTGTAGTTTAGGACCAGGTTGATGTGCTCCACAAACACCATCATGAGCTTCACGTAAAACTTGTTTAGCTTCATCACCAGCGAGACAACGTAGGAGAAGACCGTCATAAGTTCGTCAATAGAGGGTTTTGGTAGTTTGATTGTAATAGAATCGAAGAGATCGTCGACGAACGCTTGTAGCCTCCTTAGGATCTTCGGGGAGTATGTCATGCACCACGAAGTCGATGAAAGGAGTCCTCCAATCGTCATCGATAACATTAACTTCAGCAAAATTGCTGAATTCAATATTACGATTGTTTTCGATGCAGAACAGTTCTCGATTGGAGATAACCACCACCTGCTGTCTTTTGATAGGGATGGCTAAGACAGCTGCAAGATTGGCCAAAGCATCTGCTGTAATGCCCCGCTCTGCACGAGGCATTTGGTTGGCTTGTTGGATGGGATCAAAATGTTGGACCGTGACTTATGTTGGAGATCAGGAGAATTGAGACTGATGCAGTCTTTCTTAGCTAGCTAGACGAAATGGGTATTGGAATGTGGCTCGCTGGTGGAGCTACGCTTGATGAGATTGGAGCAGGAAGACCGTTATATAAGGCAAGTGGAACTGTCCTCCTTCCTCCTTATTCCTGCATGCTTAATAAATGAAATAATGTGATGCTATGAATAAGTCCCTAATGTCCCTTACCTTGAATGTTGAATAATTGTGATGCGATGCTTTAGTTGCTAATTCGATAGAGATGCCTATGCTGGAAATCATTGAATGAATAACACATGAACTTTGGAACTGCTGAACGAATTACACTAGAACTGCTAATGTAACATGATGCCTGAGATTGAATCGATAATGTCCCTCATGCTTAAGATTGATGAAATGAATGAATCACTTGAATAATGACTTAATGAGATGCTGCATGAATGATACATGAGAAAAGAATTGAATATGTTATTGTTCCTATAAAATGAATGAAATGCTACAGGTCCCTTTGAAATGAATGAATGCTGTTGTTCCTCCTTAGAAGGAACATAATGAGAAATGTTGTAATGAAGCAATGAATGAGAATTGATGAGGCTTGGGATCATTGAGATCACCAAATGAAATGATGGTAATGTTGGGAATGAATAAGTCATTGAACATGACTTGAATGAGATGAATGATGATGCACTGTTGTCTTTACTTCAATATTTCACCATGCATTTTATGTTCACGATTGAGTCGGACACGCATTCGCCTGGTCATAGGACAACTTATGCATAAGTGATGGGGATATGTTTTCTCGGACGGTACCCCGGGACGTTAGGGCGACCGATCCGGCCTAGGAGAAAACATTGTCGTGCCAGTAGGGGCACGGGTTCTGCGAGGCATCCTTTGGGGCTAGCTACCTTCTCTGGAGTCATCGCATTACCAATGAAGACCTATATGGCAACGTCCGTATGGTTAAACACCAGTGACCATGTAGTCAGGATGCATGCTAATGAATGTCTTATGCAGGCAGAGTAAGTATATCTGCTAACCTGTATTTGATGCAGGTATGAGGGAGTCGGCTATCGGTAAGAAATCACTTAAATGTGATAATTCAATATATGTGTTGGTTTAACTTGCATGCTTACGTTCCAAATAAGTTTGATAATGCTGTATGTAGCCTTTCAGTATGAGATCCTGCTTAACATGTTAAATTCAGTATGCTAGAAAGATGCCATGCTTTAATCATTGCTCAAACACAACATACATGCTAAGTGATGCTTGAAGTGAGAACTGTTATAACATGGTTAAGATGTTAATGTTAATGATGCCTCAATGATGCCTTTTCATGATAACACCTAGTATGCCTCAATGATGCCTTTGCATGATAACACCAAGAATGCTACTAAGAATATGTTTACATGCTTCGCTCTGATTATTGCCCATGAACTGTAAACTGATGCTAGGCCCCAAGTAGAAAGACCATTCTAATAAATGCTTGCTTAAATGATCACTTTAAATGTTGGTTTATGCGAGTGGGTTGGATTCTACTCGCCAGTGCATAGATGATGTGCTGACCCACGTTTTGTGGGCAGGTGCTCTTGCTTGGGATATTCTACACACGAAGATTTGGCTTGATTGGTTCTGCTGCATCGAAGATTTGTTGGGCATACAGAAGCTCTCCTTGTACAAGATGATGTCTTCTGTTTATAAAGGGCATAATGTATGGAACATTGTAATCAGTTGTACCAGTGAGATTGTAAGCCAAGTCGGTATATCGAGTTGTAATCCATTGTATCCAAATATCAAATGTAAGCTGTATAGCATTGTTCAGTTGGTTTCCAATGTAAAGAGAGATGTACTGTAATCATTGTACTTCAATATAAGTCTTGTACTCTTCTTTAATTATCAATAAAGAGAATAAAGTTCTATATATCTCTGTGTGGCTTCAAGTTGTCCTTTATCTCCGCTGCTATAAAGAAATAATGTACTTCTATTCAATGAGAAAGATTGTCCTCACTAACTTCAATTTGTCTGCTTCTGCCGCTGCAATGTGTTCCTATTTGAAGAATTATCACTTATGTACCATCTTCGCCTTGTACAAGTGCAATACCAGACTTGTACGGCATCACGCCCAAGCGAGGACGATCGATTCCAAGAGATAAAATATGTGAATAAATGACTATGAATCGGGGCGTGACAAATTGGTATCAGAGCACGGCTTTACGTCCTTGGTCTCTTCTTTGATTCATTTCAAATCAAAGTTGCATCGGCGATTAACCAAAGTTGCTTCCGCGATCACTCAACGTTGCTTCCGAGATTAAATCAAAGATTGCTTCTGCGATTGTGCTGTCGTCGTTCTGCAATCACCCTATGTTGCTTGTGTCTGAAAATTCGTTGACCCTCTTGGCTGCTCACTGGATGTTCCATACAATAAGTCTATATACCTTGTGATGCCCCTGAATGAATGATTTTTGTTGGTTTGGACACAAATAACCCAACATTGACTCGATGCCATAGTATGCTATAGTGTGAATGATGTTTGGAATTGTGGGAATAAAGAAAGGTGGCTATGTATGCTGCGATAAGATGAGAATTGTATGTGATGTTGGAAAGAATTGTGAATGAAATAATTGATGGATGAGTTTGACAGAACTGGTAAATTGACTCAGGTGTGTTGCTAAGTGCTTTCGAGACCCTAAGAATGTTGGCTTATACTATTGAGACCCCGAGATGTTGGCTAAGTGTTGTGATCATCGTAGATCACGAATGTCTGGAATAGAATTGAGTTGGTATTGTTTAAGGATGGCTTCATTTCTGAGTGGTATATTGCCTCTACCACCTCAGAACGAGATGTATGTTGACCCTTTCCATGGGATAGCAGTGAGACTATCTTTGAGTACTGGGTAGTGCCGAGACTTAGCTGGGAGCCATGTATTGTGGCTAGATGACTCGAGTGTCCCTTGACGGTGATGTTATGTTGGATAGCGAGATTGTCGGAAATTGTAATCGGTGGCATGGTTAGAAATTGTTTAGTCGAGTGCTGACTCAGACTAGTAAGACCGTTAGTATGCTATGAGTAAATGGATTTGGCTAAAGAATGTTGTGGCTTAGAATATCTAAATGTTGATTTCGATTAGTTGGATGCAAACTATTTGTGGCTAATACAATGTTGATTGCTAAGATAAAAGTTTTGGAAAAAGTTGTCGGTGACCAAAGGAATATTAGAGATTTGTGCCTTGACCCTAAGGTGTAATAGATGTTAACCCATCTAGATCACCAAAGGATATTCGTTGCTTATGCACATATATGCTCAAGAATTGAATTGTACCAGAAAAGTGACAAGTAGCAACCCTGAATCCTTGTGTTGTATAGAGGATGGTTAATTGATACATAAATTATCAGATTGAATGGAATGAACTACTCGACCCTTGAGGTAGAGAATTTTAAGAATGTCCATATAAGATTTTGACGGCTGGAAAAGGAACGAAATTTAAGAATGCCCGTAAGAGAGTTTGATGATTGAGAAACGAATGGGGACAAGAAATTTCAAACGTGTTGGATAATGTCGGTATAGGTGATTGTTGGTTGGGATATAGATTGTTGGCTTATGACTTAGTGGTACAACCTTGTCATACAGACCGAATAGTATGATTCTATAGTTATATTAAAACTATCGGAATCGATGACCCTTGAATAGTTAACCTTGGTTATGGGTTTATGTGGGTACGAAGGAATCGGACCAGAAATTGAATCATTGGAAATTTACGTGATGGATTATTAGAACGATGAAGATCGTATGTCGGATTTGGAATTGACCGTAATGTTGATAGATCGATCTTAGTCGATTGTTGGGTAAGTCTAGAATGAGCCTCTGTGGGAATTATTTCCTTGAGGAAGACCCTGAATAGATAGACTTGACCCTAGCGACCAGTTGATGAATTACCAATTGCTGGCTTAGCCCAATTGGCGATTCATTATTCAGACTGAATTGATACCCATAGGTTTGGGTAGAGTTCCTTAGAACTGCCGGTTGCTTGTTGGCCCTAAGAAACAGAAACTAGTATAACCCTAGTAGCCGTCCACTCTAGGGGAATCACATGAATGATTAGGTATAGCTGTCGGTATAGCTAACCATTGAGACTGGACCGAATAATAGATGGCCGTTGGCGACCCATAAGATGACCTTGTGGCATTGAACGAGAGATGGTGATGAGTATGATCTAAGAATGATAAGTTGTAAGTATATGCTCCAATATGAACCTTAGAGATGTTTGACCCTTGAGAATTATGTGTCGGCCTATAGCGAGAAATGGAATCGTGGGATGAGACTTGATTTGTATATATCGAATAGTGAATTATTATATGAGATGGAATTGACTGCTCATGACGGAAATGTTGGATGAGTATCTATAGTCGGGTAGCTGGGTTAACCTTGACTGTTGCATAGAATTATACCCTGACTCGGATAATCGATAGTTGGTGATGTTGGATTGTATCTTTTAGAAAAGATGAATTGCCTCGGTGAAAAATGTTGTTGGATTTGGGAAGGAAAATGATTGTTGTTGTGAAACCTTGATATGATTGGCTCTAAGTTAGACCCTTGATCGAATGTTAGAAATGTTATGCTTGGATGGAGATTGTTCCTGATGTTAAGTGGTGGCCTGGAAAATAGTGATTGTGGCAAAGTGAATAAAGTTATAAGTCAATTGAAAGGATACTAAGCCTGATTTGGGAAAGAGAGTTATATCGTGGCTGATCGAATTGTACTATCATGGAAGTTGGTTGAAGTACATATGTTTTGGGGACGCCTAAAATATGTGTATGGATCCAGCCGAAGTGATAGGTTGCGACTGAGATAATATTGTTGGAAGAATTTATCGCACTAGCGCAGACTTTGGCTGAAATACATATATTTTGGGGACGCCTATAAAATATGTGTATGGATCCAAATGAAGTGATGTGTTGCGACCAAGATAGAATGCAAGAAAAAAATGTTGGTGAATCAATGAGAAGTTGCAAGTATTTGGAAAAAGAGATAGATGGATTGAATCGTTGATTGATTAAAATGATACTGTTGGACAGCTATTTTGAAATGACCGAGTGGGCTGAAATGAATATTGAATTGAAGCTGAATGAGTAACTCGTTGTGATTAAGTGAATCTAGTAGATGAGTTGTTTTCTTAAGTTTCGAGGACGAAACTTTTTCTGAGTGGTATATTATGTAATGCCCCGCTCTGCACGAGGCATTTGGTTGGCTTGTTGGATGGGATCAAAATGTTGGACCGTGACTTATGTTGGAGATCAGGAGAATTGAGACTGATGCAGTCTTTCTTAGCTAGCTAGACGAAATGGGTGTTGGAATGTGGCTCGCTGGTGGAGCTACGCTTGATGAGATTGGAGCAGGAAGACCGTTATATAAGGCAAGTGGAACTGTCCTCCTTCCTCCTTATTCCTACATGCTTAATAAATGAAATAATGTGATGCTATGAATAAGTCCCTAATGTCCCTTACCTTGAATGTTGAATAATTGTGATGCGATGCTTTAGTTGCTAATTCGATAGAGATGCCTATGCTGGAAATCATTGAATGAATAACACATGAACTTTGGAACTGCTGAACGAATTACACTAGAACTGCTAATGTAACATGATGCCTGAGATTGAATCGATAATGTCCCTCATGCTTAAGATTGATGAAATGAATGAATCACTTGAATAATGACTTAATGAGATGCTGCATGAATGATACATGAGAAAAGAATTGAATATGTTATTGTTCCTATAAAATGAATGAAATGCTACAGGTCCCTTTGAAATGAATGAATGCTGTTGTTCCTCCTTAGAAGGAACATAATGAGAAATGTTGTAATGAAGCAATGAATGAGAATTGATGAGGCTTGGGATCATTGAGATCACCAAATGAAATGATGGTAATGTTGGGAATGAATAAGTCATTGAACATGACTTGAATGAGATGAATGATGATGCACTGTTGTCTTTACTTCAATATTTCACCATGTATTTTATGTTCACGATTGAGTCGGACACGCATTCGCCTGGTCATAGGACAACTTATGCATAAGTGATGGGGATATGTTTTCTCGGACGGTACCCCGGGACGTTAGGGCGACCGATCCGGCCTAGGAGAAAACATTGTCGTGCCAGTAGGGGCACGGGTTCTGCGAGGCATCCTTTGGGGCTAGCTACCTTCTCTGGAGTCATCGCATTACCAATGAAGACCTATATGGCAACGTCCGTATGGTTAAACACCAGTGACCATGTAGTCAGGATGCATGCTAATGAATGTCTTATGCAGGCAGAGTAAGTATATCTGCTAACCTGTATTTGATGCAGGTATGAGGGAGTCGGCTATCGGTAAGAAATCACTTAAATGTGATAATTCAATATATGTGTTGGTTTAACTTGCATGCTTACGTTCCAAATAAGTTTGATAATGCTGTATGTAGCCTTTCAGTATGAGATCCTGCTTAACATGTTAAATTCAGTATGCTAGAAAGATGCCATGCTTTAATCATTGCTCAAACACAACATACATGCTAAGTGATGCTTGAAGTGAGAACTGTTATAACATGGTTAAGATGTTAATGTTAACGATGCCTCAATGATGCCTTTTCATGATAACACCTAGTATGCCTCAATGATGCCTTTGCATGATAACACCAAGAATGCTACTAAGAATATGTTTACATGCTTCACTCTGATTATTGCCCATGAACTGTAAACTGATGCTAGGCTCCAAGTAGAAAGACCATTCTAATAAATGCTTGCTTAAATGATCACTTTAAATGTTGGTTTATGCGAGTGGGTTGGATTCTACTCGCCAGTGCATAGATGATGTGCTGACCCACGTTTTGTGGGCAGGTGCTCTTGCTTGGGATATTCTACACACGAAGATTTGGCTTGATTGGTTCTGCGGCATCGAAGATTTGTTGGGCATACAGAAGCTCTCCTTGTACAAGATGATGTCTTCTGTTTATAAAGGGCATAATGTATGGAACATTGTAATCAGTTGTACCAGTGAGATTGTAAGCCAAGTCGGTATATCGAGTTGTAATCCATTGTATCCAAATATCAAATGTAAGCTGTATAGCATTGTTCAGTTGGTTTCCAATGTAAAGAGAGATGTACTGTAATCATTGTACTTCAATATAAGTCTTGTACTCTTCTTTAATTATCAATAAAGAGAATAAAGTTCTATATCTCTGTGTGGCTTCAAGTTGTCCTTTATCTCCGCTGCTATAAAGAAATAATGTACTTCTATTCAATGAGAAAGATTGTCCTCACTAACTTTAATTTGTCTGCTTCTGCCGCTGCAATGTGTTCCTATTTGAAGAATTATCACTTATGTACCATCTTCGCCTTGTACAAGTGCAATACCAGACTTGTACGGCATCACGCCCAAGCGAGGACGATCGATTCCAAGAGATAAAATATGTGAATAAATGACTCTATGAATCGGGGCGTGACATTTGCTTCGGTATTGCAAGCTCGCCGAACATAGTCTATGAAGAAAGCTTTGAATGATATAACTATGTTGATCGCTGCTTCGTGATAAGGCACTAGGTCTTGATGACGAACTTCATAGGTTCCTCTAACCTGATTAACAACCAGTTTAGAATCACCGTAAACTTCGAGATATTCAACGTTCAATTGTTTGGCTAACCGAAGGCCGATGAGTAGAGCATTGTACTCCGCTACATTGTTGGAGCAAGATTCATCAAGAGAATAGGCTCTTTGGATAGTTGATCCATCTGGAGAAACAAGAACAACCCCAACTCCGGCCACAATGGCACCATTTGGTCCGATCCTTGATGCACCGTCAAAGAATAAACGCCATGTTGGAAATTCTTCAGAGATCATGTTGGCTTCCAATGTCTCGTCTGGAATTTCGTCATAGAGCTTAGATGTCTCAGGCACAGGATGAGCTGCTAAGAAGTCCGCCAGTGCTTGACCTTTAACAGACTTTTGTGGAACATACACCATGTCATATTGAGCTAGTAGGATTGCCCACGTAGCCAGCCGAGAATTGAGTGTGCTGGGCTTCTTCATGAGTACCCGAAGAGGATTAACTCGGGATATGACATGAATAGTTTGGCCAATGATATAATGCCTTGTCTTCTGCACAGCAAACATGAGAGCCAGGCATTCTTTTTCGACCGGACTATAACGGTGTTCAGCACCAATCATAGTACGACTAAGATAATAGATGGCCTGTTCATGACCTTCTTTATTCTTTTGGGCAAGTAAAGCACCCAATGAATGGTCCATAGCACGGACGTACATCAAGAATGGAATGCCAGAGATAGGTGGCACCAGAACTGGTGGGTTCATGAGATATCGCTTGATATCATCGAATGCTCGTTGACACTCTTCAGTCCAAACGAAAGATACACCCTTCTTCATTAGTTGAGTGAATGGTCTGCAGCGTCCAGACAAGTTCGAAATGAATCTCCTGATGTACGCAAGTCGACCTTGGAATCCTCGTAGCTCTTTTAGGTTGCGTGGAGGACGCATCTCTTGAATGGCTTTGATCTTCTCGGGATCCACGTGTATACCCTTAGAGGTAATGACGAAGCCGAGAAACTTGCCACTAGAGACACCCAAGAATGACTTGGTGGGATTCATCTTGAGTTGATGTTGGCGCATGAGATTGAAGATTGTTCTCAAATCTTGGATGTGATCTTCTTTTAGACAACTTTTGACAGCAATATCGTCAACATAGCATTCCACAGTCTTGCGAAGATGATCTTTGAAGATGGTACTCATAGCTCGTTGGTAGGTTGCACCAGCGTTCTTGAGACCAAATGGCATCACCGTGTAGCAATAGACACCACGAGGAGTACGGAAAGAGGTATGCTTTTCATCTTCAGGATTCATCTTGATCTGATTATATCCAGAGAATCCATCCATGAAGGATATTCGCTCAAACCCACAGGTATTGTCGATCATGACATCCGTGATAGGGAGAGGAAATTCATCTTTTGGACATGCTTCGTTAAGATCCCGGAAGTCAATGCAGACTCGAACTTTGCCGGTTTTCTTTAGAACTGGAACGACATTGGCCACCCAGTCAGGATGTTGTTCTTCTCGAATAAAACCACAAGCAATGAGCTTCTTGACTTCATCATCGATTGCATCCATCATTTCTGGTTTAAAATGCCGTTGTTGCTGCTTAACTGGTTTTGCATTAGGCAAAATGTTCAGTTTATGTGTAGCAATCTTGGGATCTAAACCTGGCATGTCTTCATAACTCCAGGCAAAGACGTCGATGTATTCTTTAATAAGAAGAATTAACTCTTGTTTGTCTGCTTCTGGAAGATTCTTGCTGATGAAGATTGGACGAGGCAACTCGCTTTCCCCTACATCAACTTGAACTAATTGATCTTCAGTAGGAGGTTCACGTTGTTCAAAGCGAAGTACCCATTGATTGTCCATATGTTGAGCCCAAGGATCTGTTTCAGTATTTTCTTCAACGTCTTCATCATAGCCTTCTGGTAGTTCAGCAGAAACCATGTTAGATGATACGATCAGCCTGTGAACTTCACCAATGCTAGTATCAGAATCCCAAGATCTAGAATCAGATGAATTAGAGCGTTCTTCACTGTCTGAGTCAGAGACTGTTGGGGATAACAGTGGAGGAGAAGTATATCCGAGACCTTTCTTAGTCCTGTTGTAGTACATTTTCGACTTTCCTTCCGGAACAGTCGTGCGGATAGGAGTTCGTCTACCTTTACCGTAATTGAGGCCACTTTTGAAGTCATAGCCCATTTTCCGGATGATGTCTTTTGATTGTTGACTATAACGATGGAACTGGAGACGTCCCGTATCGTTAAGTTTGCTATCATCCGTATAACTGAATTGTTTTTCTGGTCCTTTACTAAAAAGTTTTGGACTTTCACCTTTCTTTAGAGAAGGGTGAATACGGTAAGAATCATCTGGATCTTCAAGTGAGACTTCTGTCTGAAGAGATTGTACAACTCCCATTGTAATTGATTGGAAGCTATCCAACATATCCAAATAGCATTTAGTATAATAAATAACATCAGTATACTGGAAAGTAGGTGCTTTTTCATTGATTTGTACATCAGTATTTACAACAGGACCTTTAGCCTTAGCAGGCTTGGTCAGATTAATTACAAAAGGGGGAGAAGAAGAACGTGGGGGAGGCTTGTTACGACGGAGGTCGATAACAAGTGGCTCAGAGGAGGTGAGCTCCCTTTTTTCCTTGTTGCGAGTGAGATCAACAACAAGTGGCTCAGAAGGAGTAAGCTGCTTTTTGTCCTTGTTACGACGTAGGTCGATAACAAGTGGCTCAGAAGAGGTGAGCTCCTTTTTGTCCTTGTTACGACGTAGGTCGATAACAAGTGGCTCAGAAGAGGTGAGCTCCCTTTGATCTTGATCAGCATCAACTGATTTCTTTTGAATTGGCAAGTGAATAGCCAGTGGTTTAGAAGACTGAGGATGTGAAACTCGCCCTTTGACAGGTATGATAAGAGTGTCTTTAGGCATTGCTTCTTGTTCTTCTTCAGTGTCTAAGGCTAACACAATCTTCATAAATTCATCCTTGTACATCCGAGCGTCGTTGCAGTATGCTTCAACGCCTTTGAAGGGATAAAGATCCGCAACTTCCTTATGGACCTCTCCCTTATCATCAACATATTTGAAACATTGATGAAGGGTTGATGGAACAATATTATGCTCATGTAAGAATGGTCTCCCCAATAGAGCATTATAAGAACAACCATGATTGTCAATGATATAGAAGGTAACTTTTGTGCGAAGATTGCCTATTTGGAGTTTTAAGCGAATCTTGCCCAAAGGTTCACTCCTTCCCTGATTGAATCCAAGGATGGTGGTGATTGTGGTGGAGAGACTATGTACAGGAATTTTCAGAGCATCGAGCATTGTTTTCGGCATGATGCTGAGAGCAGATCCTGGATCTATCAGGATACGATCGACTTTCATCGAATCAACATATCCTGTATAGTAGAGAGGACGATCATGCCTATTGTCCTCCATCAACATGTCATCTTGTGTGAAAGTAATGTTCGGAATCAACTCCATAACACTATGACAATGTAGACAAGAGACTGGTTCTGCTTCTGGCTTCTTGAGAAAGGCTAAACAAGTCTCAGCTTGCATAAGAGCTTCACTTAAAGTTTCTCGCGTCTCTCTGGAAAGACGCAAGAGCTCAAAGATAGATAGCCTTGCTGGGGTATTAGCTAGTTGAGCCAATATATCAAAGTTGTAAGGCTTCTCAAGCCCTGTAGGGGATGATTTTTTCAAGGGTTTATCAAAGCGGACTTGTTGTTTGCCTTTATCAGCAGCCACTGGTTTGGGAGGAATAGGAACCACAACTGGTGAAGATGTAGAAGAAATTTCTTCAATAGCAACAGGTTGTGCTGGGACAGGTTCAGAAGAAGAGGCAGGATTTTCTCGAGATTCAGAGTAATCTTTCAGATAAGTTTTCCCTGATCTGGTGCCCAACAAAATTTCTTCATCAACTATGGGGTCAAAAGACACCATGTTGCAAATCTTTATCTTGCCTTTAGAGCGACCTTTCTTCTTGGAAGAAGAAGAATCCTCGAACTCTGAAGTAAGATCGGGATGGATCCACATAACCTTGCCATTGTCAAGAGACAAAGGAACAAGACCTTCGTTTGGTGGAGAAGGAAGATTTTCAATCTCGAGAGTAGCCTTCGGAATAGGAATGACACCATGCTGTATCATCTGCGGGGGAAAGTCACCAAACTGGACTGAAACCATATTGGCAGTAACAGTCTTCTCATCTTGTTGCAGAGTAACAACTCCATCATTGACAAGCTCTTGAATCTTACCCTTGAGCACATAACATGCTCGAGTAGGATGTCCAATGAATCGGTGGTAGACACAATACTTAGGATGATCGGTCTTACCGACTTCATCAGGCTTCTTTGGGTCTGGAAGCTGGATCTTATTGCTTTTGAGTAAACACTCAAAGATGCTTGCTGTGTCATTTTCATCAAACGAATACTCTACCTTAGGGCGAGGTTCCCTCGGTTGAGGTGCAGCAGGAGTAGAAGTAGATGTAGGCGGAGCTACATTGACAGCCAAGGACTCTTTGCTTTTCAGGTTAATGTTCAGAGTTTCCTTGTTCTTGCGGTTGTTCTGACGATTACCGCCACCTGATGATTGATGTTCATCCCGATCAGGGTTAGACATCTGTACCCCCAGCTGTTTGAATTTCTCAGCACTCACTTCAGCTGCTTTGGCGTTGACAATAAATGATGGCCAGTCTTGGAACTGAGTTGAGCCTGTCCACATACTGATGATAGGCAAAAGATTTGCCTTGCAAATGTCTATGGTAACAGCAGCAGGAGTCCCTGGAGGCATCTTCAAGGCTTCTCGACGGAAACGTTCGATGAAACTCTCAGCAGTTTCATTATGTTTTTGTTTGATTTTATTGAGGGCAGACATAGTCATGTCATTGAATCCCTCATAGAATCTTTCCAGAAAGATCTGCTTAAGTCCTGAAAAAGAAGTAATACAACCATCGGGTAGACTTCTGTACCAGTCGTATGCTACGCCGGCTAAACAACCGACGAACACCCTGGTAAGAAGAGCGTCATTTGGTTGGAGTTGAACAGTCATTACCTCGAAGTGATTGATGAACTGGCTTGGTAAGGTACTGCCGTCAAAAAGAGAGATTGTTGGAATCTTGTATTTGGGAGGAAATGGAACTTCCTTCCATTCAACTGGGTATGGCTGCTTAATTCCCAACCTTTGCAAATTATCCTTCTCTTTGAAGGCTTCGAACTGAGTTCTCAAGAGTTTAACAGCTTCATTGGTGTCTTCAGATGATGAAGGAGCCGGCGGAGTCAGAGTAGTAGGAGGAGGAACAGCATTGTAAGCACTACCCCCAGCGGACTGACTAGGTGTAGTTTGAACTTGCACTTGTACAGGAGGCATTTGAGAAGGCATTACTCCCAACCCAGCATTGACAGGTACTGAAGATGCTATAATCTCCGGACTTGCGGTAGGTATAGTTGGTGGTGTGGCATGTTGGGCCACAATGATAGAATGCATGCTAGCGACCATTTCAGCCATGGTCTTTAGCTTGTCTTCAAGTGCAGCGATTCGCTGTTCTTGATTTGCAGACGTTGAAGCATCTTGATCATCAGTGACAACATAAGATGTCACTTCTCTTGGTACAGTGGAAGACACTGTCTGTTCAGAACTTTCGCTGTATGCATCATAGTCGGAGAAAGAGTCATCTCCTGACTGAGAAAGAGGGAAATGACCAGAAGGATCTTGAGGAAGATTCCTTTGACCGATTGTATCTCGGCTTCGGGAACGGGTATGTTGGAATACTCCCTCAGAAGATTCTTGAAGTAAATCCAGATACCGTTGACTTGGTTTACGAGGTTTGCCGTGCTTAGAGCATCTTCTACCCCCAGTGTCTCGAGAAGTCATGTTAACAGAAGCATATAGGACTTCATCTTCATCCTCTGACATTGGTTCAGTTTTAGCAAAGACAGATCGTTTTGTTGTTTGACAACAACATTGGATGATGACTTTATGATTGCAATGATGATCAGATGATTGAACTGAAGGAGTTGAAGCACTATCTCGTTTCTGTTTGAGATGTTCTCGGAGATCAGAAATCATGCCAGGATGAGGAAAGGTTCGAGGAATATGTTCTTTAACAACATTCGGAACATGGTTCCGATTCTTCAAATGTTTTGTCCCCTGTGTGTACAAAGAAGTGCTCACCTCATTGGCATAGGTATCAGGATTTTTGTTCCTGGAGGTTTGTCTTTGAGGCTTGACCTTCGGCATAGGTTGTTTACGTTTTGCCGAAGTTGGCCTGTTAAGATATATTCTTAGATCTGCAAATTCACCCCCAGGGGTTTCTGTTTGAGACACCAACAGTTTTTCCTGTTTGGAACGGGATATCTTGAATGTCGGAAGGTCTTGGAATTCTGCTACTGGGGTAGGCAGAATACCTCTTTGATCAGTACAAGTTCCCTTGTCATGAAGGAAAGAAGAATCCTTGTTTGTAGGA
This sequence comes from Iris pallida, assembly GCA_029216955.1. Classification (NCBI taxonomy): domain Eukaryota; kingdom Viridiplantae; phylum Streptophyta; class Magnoliopsida; order Asparagales; family Iridaceae; genus Iris; species Iris pallida. The sequence goes on along the minus strand of JANAVB010015399.1, from coordinate 1,544,284 downwards.
ATTCTTGTACTGACAGGTGCCGAAACACGTTCAATTTGATCTTCTTCGGTAAAGATCGAGGAAGACTGAGAAAAGACCAAAGGGCTTTTTCCTTTATTTTGAGAAGAAGGGTTAGCTAAAGAGCGTTTTCCTCTGTTGTCTTCCAAGTCATGAGACAAGGAAGTCTGAGAAAAGACCAACGGGCCTTTTCCTTTATTTTGAGGAGGAAGAGGAATAGCCAAAAGACTACCCCCAGTAGATTGTGCAGGAACAGCAGAGTGTTTAAGGGGAGGAACAGAGGTTTCCCTTTTGTTATTAGAAGATGAGAGTTTAGCCAAAGGGCTGTTACTCTTGGATTGCGCATGCTTGGTTTGCGCATGGGTGGATTGCGCACTGGCCACTTGTGCATTAGAAACTTTGGCAGAAAGTGCATTGGTTCTAACCACAGAAGCTATGGTTTGCACATCAGGAGTCCTTGCTTTAGAGTGCTTGGAATGTACTTTGCTGGCTGGAGTGTTGGTTTGCGCAGGAAAAGCCACTGCCAATTGCGCCAGAGTCATAGGAGTCTTGTGTTTTGACAAGGCAGCATATGAAGTAGCCTGTGCAACAGTTGCAACAGATTGCGCAGCATTAACTGCAACAGATTGTGCAGCAGTTGTTGAGATAGACTGTGCAGGAGTTGACACAGTAGATTGTGCAGCATTCTGACTAGCAGATTGTGCAACAGAGTGTACAACAGATTGTGCAGCAGTCTGGCTAGCAGATTGTGCAACATAGTGTACAACATCTTTAGTGGCAAAACTGCCAGATTGTGCAGCAGTCTTGGAGATCCATACTGAACGCACTTTGCTCTTGGCAGAAGTGGCTGCAGTACGGGGAGTGGTCTTGGAGTTGAGCATTGCCTCGTAGGCTGTCTGGTTGACCTTAACAACCAGTGTCTTCTGCGTCTTCCCGATAGACGCTACGTCACATTGAGTTGCTACTTCCTCGTCGGAGGAGAAAGTTGTCCCCAGCAGAGTCGCCATTTTGTTTGCAAAAACAAAAGTATAAAACTTTATTGATACAAACTGTGTAATAAAGATTACAAGAATTCTGGAAAAATTACAACTATAGGAATCCAATCTAGATGACGATTGCTTTATTCCTTGGACGATGTGAACTTTGAAGACGGAGCCTTTGAAGTTGAAAACAACTCTGGAAACTGAAGGCAAAAGCCTCGGAAGTTGAAGGCAAAAGCCTCGGAAGAATGCAGCAGCACTTGAGCAAGAACTCCTGGACTCTCTGATCTCTGAATATTTGATATCTGATCTTGATCCCCTTGAATGAAGACTTGAAACTCTATTTATAGAGTTCTGAAAATAACTAACTTTCAGTTATTCTGGACTGCGCAGGATGATTTGCGCAGCAATTGGTTTGTGCAGCATTGGATTGCGCAAGCAGTTGCTGGATCGTGGGCCAACTATCATGGACACATGGCATCATTTGATTGAAATGCGCATGATCGTGCATAAACAGTTGCCACGTAATGAGCAATTGATGGCATGAATGCCACGTATACTTTATCAGTTATGTTGATAGAATGCGCAGACTAAACTGCGCAGCCTTGGTTTGCGCAGACTCAGAATGCGCAGGAATGGATTGCGCAGACTCAGACTGCGCAGGAATAGATTGCGCTGCCAGCTATCAGCCGCCCTCGAGCACTGTGCGGCGCAATAAACGAACAGACTCCTCGTTCTCCGTGCTGTCAGTTGTCAGAAAGATTTGATTTTATTTGATTCAGGTAATGATGACTTCTGCCATGTCAGCCTGCGCAGTTGGAAGTGTGCGCAAACCAGTATGCGCAATCGGATTGCTGCGCAATCTGTTGCTTGCGCAATTCATCAAAATGATGTATATCTTGATTCTTTGACATTGTTGATTGATGAAACTTGATTTTTTAGGACCTACAAATATTAGCCTTTTTGTTCTTGTAATTTTACATCATGTGGCATGAAAGTAAATTAAAGAAAAGAGCAATCTTTTTCTGATGATACTAGAAGTTTTGCAATTGAACAGGTATAACTGCATAACTACTTCTACCATTTGTTATTAACTATAGTGTTGACCTGTTTTTATGCTTCCTCCCAGGTAAGAGTTGTCTCGGCAGATAAAGATTTCTTCCAAATCTTATCACCTTCTTTACGACTTCTAAGAGTTCCACCTCGTGGACCTGGGTAAGTATCAATTTTTACTGTATAACCCAAAATCCATAAATGATGTGTCGACTATGTTATCCTGCAATTAACTATAAAGCCAATTGCACTTAGCTATTGTTGGAACAATATAGATATTTAACCCTCACCACATATTTGGAGTTTTAGGTGTAGTGCAAAGGTTTTCAACGTAGTATAAGAATAAACCCATTTTCAGATATCCTCTGACACACATTTCAAGCATATTTTATATAAAGAATTATGTGCTGCATGAATCCTACTCTCGACCCATAAAAGGAGCATTTGACATGCCGGCGCGTGTTGGAATAAAATAGTTATTTAACTCTTACCACAACTGTGGAGTTTTGGTGTAATGTCAGGGTCTTTAACAACTATATTATATCCATATTGAATAGCTCGAAATTCACTATTTTGATAACAAAGTGAATTAGCATCATTTGGTGCAACTTTTGATGTGGTTGCAAATGTTGGGTGTCTTAATGTGTTCAACACATGATCCTTTAAAATATCTGGCATGCGGAACATGTATATCTTGTATATGTGTATATAAATACTTATACATCTATGTATATATATGAGAATGATTCCCTAAATCAATATGAGAAGGTTCCTTTAATCAATTGCTAAAAGTATGGTTGAATAAAAATTATTTGTTTTGACGCGACCAAGACTCAAAATCTTCCACATGCATGTTAATAACTTTTTGACTCAACGTGGCTCCAAACCTAAATGTCCAAGTGTTCATGCGCATGACAAGTGAACAAATTTGGAAATTAAAAGTGAGCCAGCCTCTGTAATTTATTGATACTTGGGCCAAGTAGAGTGGATTTTTGTGATTATTTACCAATATTTGAATTATTTTCAGCAGTTCCCTAGCCTGTAAAGCTCCCTTTGTGCAAGGTTCGAAAAGTTGGTCAGATAGGGTTTGAAATTTAAACATACCCAACTTTAAACGCTTTACAAAGTCGTCAGGCTGATTATTCTCATTCTTGGTCTTAGGTTTATGCCTTAACGACCATGTTTCAGATGATACAAGCCTAAACAGACGAATACATGTTGAAAATAGAAGTTAAAAGAAAGACCAAGGGAGAAACAAAGGAGAGAGGATGAGAGGTAGAAGCGGGGGGGGGGGGGGGGGGGGGGGGGGGGGTGGGTGGGTGGGGGGTGGAGGAGGTAACATGGACATTTTAAGGGAATAGCAAACATTATAGTCTTCGGCATAAGAAAAGTTCCCTTTTTTGAAGCGGCACATGGGAGCAAAGGCGCTTTGGCGGGTATATAAATACACTATTGTATAGTTATCTTAACAATCATCCTCTTGAACTTAAACATTTTACCAATATATTCAAACATTAGGATTGAGTGTATGTTTTGCTCAACTAGTCCAAAATATAGTGTGCCTCATCTCTTTCAACAATCCCTTTGCTGCCCTATTTGCTAGCGTGTTGTTGGTTTACTACTTGGACATGATATTGAACTCCTACCAAATTGACCATTTGTCCATCTCCTTGAAGATATACTCATTTGTATCTTGGTTGGTTTGTTTAATAGACTGGTAGAAGCTCACACCTTGAGTGCCATGAACACAAGAATTCATAAATCCAAATGCTCCTTTTCTTCCAAATTGTCTTTCATCGTTCATTGATACTTGGGCAAGTAGATTAGCCTTTGCAATCCTTCAAATAAATAATACTGACTCGATGTTTGTCTAATCCTTCAAATAAAGCAAGTAGGGGCAATTGAAAGCACTTGGTTTTGGAGAGGTTTGCTATAGATAACTAGCAATTTATGGCTCAAGAAATGAATTGAAACAAAGGAGTAAAGGAGATATTCATAGCTCTCACCTAACATGCTCAAAATAAATTATAATAGAGTCGTTACTCTAGTAGCGGTAATCAGTATATCGTTGCAACAGTAACAACATGGTAGTCAAAGGCGCGCCTCGCAGAAAGGCGCAACAGTTGCGCCTCGCCCCTTACTAGGCAATGCCTCTTTCTCCAGGCGCACCTAGGACGCGCCTAAGGCCCGCCTTTCAGCAACGCACAACCAAGAAAAGACACGTCTAAAAATATATATATATATATATATATATATATATATATATATATATAAATTTGAGGCATGGAAATAACTTACCTCATACAAGTGGGAGAGAGAGAGTCATTCCCATGGTTGCCAAAATTGGTTACGGTTGAAATAGAAAAACTAAAATTTACTAAAAACATAGTAGAAAAAATACAAACTCTTGTTAGTTCAATTGGTTACTAATGCTATTACTGCTATGCTAGTTCACTTGGTTATGTTTTTAACATATTTATGTTGGTTTTAATATATTATTTTATTATATTACTAATTTATTTATTTATATTTATATTATTTATTATTTTTGCGCCTTGCTTCGCTTGGACGCGCGCCTTAAGTGCGCCTTGAGCCTTTGACTACCTTGAGTAACAATCATAAATATAGCTGTTCAAGAATTTTATAGAAAAGAATGATATGATTTTAAAGGGAGGAACAATATATCACCGATATATCGGTAGTATACTTTAGGAACATTGGTGGTCTGGACTAGCTAGAACAAAAAATGAGGATAGTAGTATAGTGTCATTATATTGGAACGAAAATAGGCCCAGTATGTTTGGAAAGGTTGATATAACTGGATTTGAGTTTGGACTTCAACTCTAGGTCACCCTAAGGCTAGGTCTATGCTTTCAATTACTTTTACATACTTATCGTCCTTTGCCTAGGACTACTCATTTACAACAATAGAAAAAGGAACAAATCGAATCGACTAGCTTGATCTTTTCCTTGAATATCTTGGTGCTTCATGATTGTTTGTGCTAGACCTTAGGTCATGGCTTTCATGTTTTTCCTTCTTTGCTACAATGTCATGTTAGTACCGTAGTACACATAATTATAACATAATTGTCATGATCATAATCAGATCCCCTATTAGGCTAACAATCTTTCCAATTTTGACAAGTGACGATATGAATTTGCATGATATGAAAAATTAAGAAGACAATTATGAAGGCTTTCCTACAATATATGCAATGTCTTCCCCTTTGTCACTTAGACAAAATGGGTGGGTTTTGAAAAAGTACCGATACACATGCTACCCCTTAATATATGAACCAAAAAGAAAAGAGCATATAAACGAAACATAGACGGGAGAATATATATAGAAGAAACATGGACTAGATAAAAGAAAGATGTCTGGTACCAAGTGTCAAAAAAAAGATATACAACACCATACTAGTGGTCAGAAACCAAGCATAACTGAAAGTAGAGACTAATAACTACTCGGAAGACACCAGATAACCAAGCCAAAATAAAATAAGCCCGAGAAAGGACGAGATCAATCCTCCTATCGGTCTGCATCCCCATCATATCAGAATGTCAACATCATCGGACGGAGGCACAACAACAGAGGAACCAGAGCCCCTAGCAACGAAGGGGTCAGTAATGCCAGGATAAAGAAAGCCATAGTCATTAACATCTCCCTATCGAGGACCGGGAGAAAGGGGTGACGGAGAGAAGGATCCAAAGGCTTGTTGGGGCGAGCTGCAAGCTAAGTAATGTAGTAAAAGTGATCCACCAAGCTATGTCCAAGAAGATGAACTCTCACATCTGCTCAATCATGTGGTTAGTGGCGCTCCAAGGCAATAATACATGAGCTCAGATGATCAAGGATAAACTGCATGTTAGTAAAGACGATATTGAGCTGGAAGGAGCGGGAGCAACAAGAGCGGAGGCCAAGTCAGCAGGGGTAGTCAACCTGCGATGAGCATGAGTGAGAGGATTCTACGGAGATTTAACAAACATGAGGAAATGTCAAAGTATGCCAAGATGCGGGTGATAATCATCCGATAGGCAAAAGATCGATGAGCATTTCTTCCAGTGTCGATAATGTGGCTGAAGATAGTGGTCAGGAGACAAAAGGAACGCTATAATACAAATGATATAAACAAGATAAAACATCAGAGGTGATCTCATCAAAACTACCATTCTAAGGAAGACTGGAGCTATAGACTAAGTGGTGGGGATCGTAAAAGTAGTCAGCAGGTCTTAGGAAGAATGGAGCTATGGACTAAGCAATGGAGATCGTAAAAGTAGTCAATAAGATGTTGGGAGGAGCTTTTCAAGCTATACAACTAGAATACGACCAAGAATCTCCATATTCAAGGGAATGATAGTGTCGTCGACATAGGTAATGAAGGATGGTGCAAGATCTTGTTAACTACCAAATTCCAACAACCAAATTGCAATAGAAAGTACAAATGACATTGGGATATACGAGATCATGCTTAAGCCATAAAGAGTCCCAACTTAGATGGGCGAAAAGAGGATGATGCATGGAGAATAGGGCAAAGTTGATCGGACGACCGGAAAGAATGTGACACTGCGAAAAGTCGTTTAACCATTATTGAGAAACTATATTCAAATAATCTAAAAAGTCACAAAAATTCAACATGCACATATCCAAAATTATATTATTATTCATTGAATATTGAATATTATAGAATATTAACCGTCAACCCTCGCCAATACTCAGGTGTTTTAGTGCAAGTGGCATGGACTTTTACATAATTTTAAGCGGATTAAACACCCTTCCACACCCCCCACACCCCCCCCCCCCCCCCCCCCCAACCCCCCACCTCACAACCACCACACACACGCACACACACACACACACACACACACACACACACACACACACACAGAGGCACGGGTCTCAGGCTATCACAGTATCCTTGTTTAATTAGATCAAAACTTTAAAACATTAAACAGAAGTGCAAACTTATGACTGTCCAGATGCCTATTGACCACATTGCAAACTGTAGGTCAAATCAAGTTAGGTTAATAAAGGTTGCGATAGCAACAATGCTACACTTATGTCTCCGGATGCTAATGTATCTTAATTGTTGTATCCTCTTATCATTATGTCAATCTGTATACACATTGGAGCAATTGCTGATTATATATACTTAAAATGATATGTATCAGGCGTTGTCTTATGACCAAGAAATTTTGGGTTATGATATTGATAGGTTTTTTTTTTTTTTTTTGTATAGGTTAGTTTCATTTGGACTGGAAGATTTTGCTGAACGATATGGTGGATTAAAGCCTCACCAATTTGTTGATGTTGTTGCACTCGCTGGTGACAGTTCAGATAACATTCCAGGTTGAAACCGTTTCAGATTATAATTTTTTTTTACTCTCATAATCTTATTAGCTTGTGATCTTAATTGCCTTTACATGTGACAGTGGCAGGGTCTGGAATTTGCTCTCGGTCTGTGTGTGTGTTTTGGGGTGGGGGTGGGGGAGATAAGGGTTAATTTCTAATTATATACATAATCCAATGCCAGTCTACATTAGGTAAAATATGATATCGGTGGTTCAATTTTATTATACTTTTTCTATAGTCCCCATACAAGTTAAAAGTCTCTACTAGCGTAGCTCAAGAAAAAGTATGATTTTACGTAATCAATGTCTCATCAGTATGTTCACTAGTCTGATTAGGGTGTGTTTGGTAGGAGGAAAAAGTGGGAGGAAGGAAAATAGAGGAGGGAAAAGTGAAGGGAAAGATTCATTTTCTCTTGTTTGGTATGGAAGAAAAATAGGAAGGAAGAAAAAGTGGAGGGATTACTTTTCCCTCATAACCTAAGAAATCCAATCCCCCCAAAAGTGGGAGGAAAAGTGGAGGCTTGTATTAATTAACAATTATACCCCCATATGAATGTATTATTTAAAAATTATTTATGAAGTCAAATGGTAAATAAGTGTTTTTAGTTGAGGGTAGAATTGGTAAACCCTATTTTTTTTTTACTTTCTTTCCTTCCATTTTTTCTTTCATACCAAACAAAGGAAAATGCATCTCTTATCTTTTTCATCCTTGCTACCAAACACAAAGGAAGGAAATGATCTTTCCTTTCCATATGGAAGAAAAATGTATCCTTATCTTTTTCCTTCCTTCCACTTTTCCATCCTTCCTACCAAACACAGCCTTAGTAAATTCTACATAAAGCCATGTCTCATCAATATGTTCACTAGTCTGATTAGTAATGGCACTAGTTTCCGTGTTGAGGTTTTAATTAGTTAGAGTGACATCTATAATGCTACTCTACCTTCATCTAATGAAGCCGAGTCATGAGATTGGAATATGATTTCGAGAATCTTGTGCAAGACGAAAGCAGATGCTAGGCGGCTAGGAGGGGCCTAGGCAGGGCTTAGGTGTTTTCGAATACTAAATATTTATATATAATTGTGACAAATATAAATAATGTAGGAAAAAGTTTAAAAAAAATTATCTTAAACAATGATAAATATAAAAGAGATTTAACTAAATATTTAGAAGCTATAAACCAAGAAAATTAAAATGTTGCTTTAAGCAAATAAGTAATCAATAAACTAAACAACTAGAAAAAGTATACAATTACAAATGAACCAATTATTCTCAACCATTCTTTATCTTAAAAGAAAACAAAGGAAGAAACTAATCATGAGTCATAATTATAGGGTCTAGACAAGCCTAGGGTGCCGCCTAGGCGATCGATACATTTTGAACAATTTTCACTATTTTATCACTATTTTTTTTTTGCATAATATGCATATTTTAAGGGTGTTCCATGCATAACTAAGTTGTAGAACGAAGATTTATAAAGTTTTAGTTTTGTAAAAGTGAACCATAGGTCCATAATACTTACAAATAGGCCCATAATGCTTATAAAATCTTTTTGGCCAAAATATCTTGTTATGTATTGTTCTGCCTAGGCGTACGCCTACATCGTCTCACCTCCGCCTATGCTACCAACCTCCGTTGGCTGTCTACTCCACCGCCTACTGAAAAGCGGTACGGAGAGAGACTGCCTACCGCCTAGGCGCTAGATGGCTAGGCGGCCGCCATTTAGAATACTGCTTTTTGTAGCACTGTATAATATGGAAACTATTACTAAAGAAAACTCTTAGAATTTGGATGAAAGCTAATATTTTTTTCCCTCCATTATGATTCATAATGCAATTAGAGTGAGATCTCTAATGATACTCTACAACAACAACAACAAAGCCTTATCTTAAATTTTTGGGGCCGATTACTTGAATCATCTTCTTTCACTCGGCTCTGTTAAGAGCTATATCCCCTGTAAAGTTAACAAAAATTGTATCCTTTTCTAAAACTTCAAACCATATTTCTTTAGGCCTACCTCTAGTCCTAGCAATTCTGTTAACTACTGTATTATCGCTCATTACGGGAGCATCGATTGCTCTACGTTGCAGGTGTTCAAATCACTTAAGACGATTTTCTCTCATCTTGTCCTTAATTGACGTCACCTCTACTTTTTATTGATACACTCATTTCTTATTCTATCATTTAATATGTTATCATTCACCATCTTACTATGTTCATTTTGGGCTACACTAACTTTTTGGACATGTTTGTGATTGTCCAATACTCTGATCCATAAAGCATGATCGGTTTTATAATAGTCTTGTAGAATTTTTTTCGACTTCAGAGGTATCTTGTGATCATAGAGTACTCTAGAAACATTCCTCCGTTTCAACTGTAATGTTTTAATTCTATGACATCATTTTCAATCTCTCCATTATGATGAATGATTGATTATAAATACTTATAACTATCACTCTTAGGTATCTCTTGTCCATCTATATGGACTCCTCCCTTATTTATGTCTTCTGGTTGAAGTTATATTTTATATACTCTATTTTCGTCATACTAATTTTAAATCCCTTAGAAAGTTTAAGCCTACACTTCTATTTTGGCATCTAACCACTCTATTCTCATTGACAAAGCACAATATCATTAGCAAACATGATATACTATGTAACCTTCTCCTCCTCGACATGCCTAGTAATTTCATCTGTAACTACCGCAAAAAGTAGACTTAGTGTTGATCGTAGATGTAAGCCAATGGTAATAGAAAATTCCAATAGTTTGTACTGTCGTTATAGCTTTATCATACATGTCCTAATTTTAACTATATATGTGAGCCTCTATTACTAAATATTCCTAAAAAACATGGGCGTTTTATTCTCCATCTTTCTTAAAAAATGATATGAAATTGTCTTTGTTTGGGTGTTTCAAGTTATTCTTAAATGGAAGAAAGAAGGGATATGTTTTAGGGTATCCTATAATATTAAAAAATTACGTTTGTTTACTTTTTCATATTGTCCAGAATAGAATTTTGGTCTCGTCCTAATGGTTGACTTTGCTGACCGTCCAAAATAGAGATATAAACACAATTTTTTAATATTATACATCCTAAATTTAAACGCAAATATGTGAGGGTAGTGTGACTTGGATTATTTAGTTTTGTTCTCTATTCTCATTGACAAAGCATAATATCATTAGCAAACATGATACACTATGTAACCTTCTCCTTCTCGACATGCCTAGTAATTTCATCCATAACTACCGCAAAAAGTAGACTTAGTGTTGATCGTTAATGTAAGCCAATGGTAATAGAAAATTCCAATAGTTAGTACTGTCGTTATAGCTTTATCATACATGTCCATAATAGTCTCAATATAACTACTAAAAATTTGTTTCTTCTATAAAGCCCACCACATTATTTTCCTAGTAACTTGATTGTAAGTTTGCTTTGAGTCAGTAAAACCCATATATAGCCTAGGTCTCTAATTTTCTCTTTAAATCTTTCTATTGTTCTTCTTAATAGATAAATGACTTTGATAGTGGAATTCCGACATAAAGTCAATTCTCTGAAACTCTAGTCTCTTTTCTTAAATTTTGTTTTCTCAAGTACTCTTGCCTATAGTTTCTTGGTATGCTCATAAGCATAATTCGCAGTATCTATCGATTCGATACGGCCGATACCGATACGGTTTGACATGTCCCGATCCGATACCCGATACTGGCCGATACCGACATTTGGGATCTCTTTTCCGGTCAATTCGGCAAAGAAAATTGAACGAAAAAGACCAATCAACAAGAGTGTAAAAGCATAGAAAGATTATAAAAGCATGTAAAAGAAGAAAACTTATCTATCGTATGTAAATCAATTGGTAAGGGCGACTATTATTTCATTCAATTTCAAAACTACTAAGAAACAACACTGAAAAATATTAAAATAATGCCTAAATGTATAAAATATATTTTCTAAAATGTTAATAATTTATTAATAATTATTTGCTTTCCGATACCAAAAAAATCCGATACTTCGCTCCTAAACCTCCGATACTGCTGATACCGCCGATCCCGATACTCATAGGAATGGTCCGATACCGATTTCGATACCGATACTTCGAACCTTGCTCATAAGATTACAACTTTATATAACTTTAATGATAATCTACAACCATACAAAGAGATGAATCATGTGGCGGGAATGGGATGTATAAGGTTTCGTGCACAGAAACAAGGCGGTGTGTTTGGCAGATCAGAAGGAAACAAAACAACAACATCAAAGGGTCTGGTTTTGGCTTGGGTGGCAACCCTGTTGCAGTACATGGATTGCAGTCTTGCAGACAGTAATGTGCACAGGGAAGGGGTGTTTGTGGAGACCTGGTTAATGCAGGTTGAAAAAAAAGTAAAACAGATAAATACAATAGTGAAAGTGATCGGGGCTTGGATTTTCTAGAAAAATAGGTTGAGAATTAGAGAACCCTATTCTAGGATTGGCAATATCACCAACAACTCACAAAATAGATTTATCTTGTTCTCTTCAACCACTGATAAATTTCTGCAATACAATGTTTATGTAGACCAAAAACTTGGCCTTCAATAAGAAAGTCCTAAGCCTAAATACCAAATATGGACTACTCAAAAACAAATCAAATCATAATAAATAATGTGCATAAATAACTAACAAATGCCCCCAAAATAAACTTGTAATCCAAATCAATCCCAATTGGATCAAACTCGAGTTAGACCAATGTGATCTACTATCGCATTTCTGTCATAATAAGTTATATTACTATGTTAACTATTCTTTTAAGTATTTCATCTAGGTTATTTTCTTGTACATTTATAAATGGCTTCATCTTCTCAGAGAAATTGGTTGTGTTATTAGGAGCAAGGTTCTTGATATTGGATACCTGTTCCATACCACTTGGGGGAATGTGGATACCGGACAATAATTCAGACATATTGGGAGATATAGCCCATGGAGGTATAGAATAATACTTTATATCATATATGGGATATATTACAAGAGTTTGAGCATTAGTATATATCTAATAATTATCAATAAACATTTATAACAATTGAGCAACTCAAAAGTCAATTATTTTAACAAAGGAGAAGAGGAGAGAAGATAAGTGTCGCAATCGTTGCCAGCTCGCTGGAGAGGGAGATACTGCTTCTTTTTCCTCTCTTGCATGAGAGAAATGCTTTTGCAAGTAAATTTTTTGTAAGGGGGCTAATGGAATGTCAGTCGATATATGCATTGATGTAAGTGTTAAAAAAGGATTTATGGACGATAAATAGGCCGAGCAATATATTGCTTAATTTGCTTACGAGGTAGCCACTTAATCAAAAATTTCAAATGGTCATGTAATTGTGAATAATCGGTAAAGTGATTGCTATTAATATGTAACCAACCATGGATCATGTGCATAATGAAAATTACTTAATATAACATTTGCTGGATATGCCCAGTATACTCCATATATCGATCATATGTATGGTTTCAATTACCTTTTTTTTTAAACTGGTTAGGTATACCTTATCCATTTGCCTTTGAATCCTTTATACCGGTCGATACACTGGTCATATCAGGAGATATTCTGAAAAGAGATTGGAAGATGTTATGATCAGGTCTCTTTACCTCAATAGTCCTTTAGTATCTTCTGTAAAAAATTTAAAAGGCTGCAACTTTTTATCGTCTTCAAAATTATCTTACCTAACGAGCTTGGTTTTTGATGACTGTTAACTTTTTCGTGCAATGCAGGAGTTGAAGGCATTGGCAATGTAAAAGCTGTAAAACTGATAACAAAGTTTGGTACGATTGGTCCTCTCAGCTTTAAAATCCTATAAACTGGAAACTTGTTAATGGTTTGATGATTGCTTTTTGATAGAAAACTTTTCATTCTTTATTGGTTGATACTATTCATGTATCAAAAACTGGTACCAAACAAGATTATCATTTTGGTGAAATTTGACCACCATGCTATTTATAAAGCAATTATTTATAGTGTGATTTTCTATCATAAGTTACAACAGTTTCATGGTCACTGTGCTACCTGCCATGAATTCCAATAGGCACATCAATCAAGCCCAAAGGTAAGTCGGTAAATATGATATCAGTTGTTTACCAAATGTACCACTACTTTGCATTTAGCAGCTTAATTTGACCAGTAATTGAACCTTGTCACCAGTGTAGAACTGTCGGGGGCCTTTTCTAAAAGAGGGTGGTGGTGTGTCTGTGGGAGTGGGTGGAGAAGGGGTTAAAGAAATTAAGTTAGTTGGTTTTGTTGAGAGTAAATAAGGGACTTTAGTCCCACATCGGTTAGATGTAATATGAAGAGGGGTTGGACCCTCTATAAGTAGTAGGCAGTAGCCCTCAATAAAATTATCTGAGATATTAGACTCATTTCAACTTGGTATCAGAGCCATAACTCTCTCTCTCTCTCTCTCTCTCTCTCCACACACAAAAAAAAAAAAATATTTCCCCCTCCCTCCAAGCCGCTGACCCTCCCACCTTCTCCAGGCCGCCGACCACCCCCTCCGCTGCCACCCCCCGCTGCCACCCTAGCCTCCACAAACCCTAGCCTCCACAAACCCTAACCTGCCGACCACCCCCCCACCCCCCCCCCCCCCCCCGCTGCCACCCCCCCCCCACCTGCCGACCACCCCCCGTTGCCACCTGCCGACCACCCCCTCCCGCTGCCACCCCCCCCGCTGCCACCCCCCCCCCCCCCCCGCTGCCACCTGACTCATCCAGCGCCGCTGCTTTCCCCCCTCCTCCAGTGCCGCCCCACCCCCCCCTCCAGCGCCGCCTACCCCCCCCTCCAGCGCCGCCACCCGCCCCCCCCAACCCTCTTTTTAGGGTTTTTCTGCTGCTTCAGCACCCTTTTTAGGGTTTTTTTGCTGTTTCAAAAAAAAAAAAAAACAGATTTCTTCTCTTTAGAAGATCTCTGTAGTTGCCTTCGAGAATTAAACCTTCTTTTTAGAAGCTCTACTATGAATACGAAATCTCTTTAGATCTTCGTATCTCAGAACGTTGTCTTTACAATCGTTTCTGCACGGCTGGTATACCTCTGGTTTGTCTCATGCAAGGAGGCACAACTACGTTGGTTATCCTTGAGTCGTCCGAACGCGTTATCATGACGCGGTTCTATTTGGTCGTATAAACTACGACATATCAGTGAGGGATCTCGTTTTGTTGTTTCCCCCCGGTAGCTGACTCCGACGAAGACGACTCAAAAGTAGACGACTCAGGAAACAACAACCACCTCACTGATTGCAGTTGCAGAAGTCATGGATTCCATCTATGAGAAGTTGACAGCAGAAGAAATGAAGGCCCTGGTCGCAGATCTCCTGACCAAGAGATTACCGGAGGCGACCCCACGCGTGACCCATACTGATGTGGATCCGTCACCGTACAAAATGGGAAAGTTGGACAAGCTGGAGACGAAGTTGGAAGGCACGACCAACTACTTGAAATGGTCGCGGCAGGCGATACGGACGCTGAAGGGACGTGGCTTGGTTGGTTATGTAGATGGCCACACCAAGGCCCCTGTCGATCACTCCTCGAAGGAGTTTGCTGTATGGGACATTGTCAACAATGTCGTGGCTGGTTGGTTGACAGCCTCTTTGACCGACCAAGTGTCGGGTAACGTTGAAGCAATGGAGGGAGCTGCTGATATCTGGAGAACGTTGAAAGACATGTACTCCGGTTCAGGTAACCCCATGCGAGTCTTCTAACTGTAGGATGAGCTCGATAGGGTAATCCAAGACGATCGTACCATCTCTGAGTACGCTGTCTTGTTGAAGAAGTACTGGTCTGATCTTGACCATTATGATCCTCTTGGCATGGAGGATGCTCAGGTTGAACCGGCTTTTGCCAAATATTTTCAGAAATTTCTGGATTATATCTCACGGCAACAGATGATGAAGTTTTTGAAGGGGCTCAACCCAGCGTTTGAGCAACAGCGGAATGTACTTCTCGCACAACCGACGCTGCCGACATTAGAAGACGCCATAACTGCCATGGCACAAGAAGAAGCACGGTTGAAGCTGATGCCTACCAAAGGTATCTCCCAGGGGGAGCAGGCCGGAGTTGACACATCTGCTCTTGCCACTTTCACACAGCCTCCTTCTACGGGAGGCGTTTGCCACAACTGCGGTAACACAGGGCATTACATCCGCTTTTGCCCAAAACCGACACGTACTCCCTCGAATGGTCGGGGTCGTGGTCGCGGTGGACGATGAGGTGGTCGAGGCAGCTACGGTGGTGGAAGGGGTACTTACTCTGGAGGCAACAAGGCGCATCTGGCGGATGAAGGTGGGGACAATCAGCTGGCGGACATCACTCCTTTTGAGAGAGAGGTTCTCGAGAAGATGCGCGGCTCAAAGCTTGGTTCTGGTGAAAGACAAGTCATTCCTGGGGCGCCGTCCACTACAGGAGATTACTGCACTTACTTCTCCCAAACCAGTGCCGGTATACCTCCGCGTGCTCTTGCATCTGTCTCTCAGCCAGCTTGGATTATGGACTCTGGGGCATCTTGCCATGTCACGGGTTCCCGAGGTGAGTTCCGGGAATACTCTCCTCTAACGCCGCCAGAGAGCATTCAGACTGCTGATGGTACCTCCAGGCCTGTTACGGGTAAAGGCACTGTTGATTGCACTCCTTCCATTACTCTATCTAATGTCTTACATGCTCCTTCCTTTTCTGTCAATCTTATATCCATTAGCGCCATTATCCTTGATCTAAACTGTATTGTTTCCTTTGATATTCCTAAGGTAACTTTTCAGGAGAAGGGAACGGGAAGACGACTAGGCACTGGCACATGGCATAAGGGTCTATGGTACTTGGACAGGAACGGTCTGGATAGAGCACTGGCATCTTTGGTTGCAGAAGCACCACCGGAAGTCCGAAGTCGAAGTGTCGAAGCCGAGCTGCTCCTCCACCATCAGCATGTAGGACATTCTTCTTTTCCCGTTATTAGTCGATTGTATCCGTCCTTATATCAAAAAGCAAATAAAGAGTTGTTAGTTTGTGATGCTTGTGAGTTGGGAAAACATACCAGAAGCTCCTATGTGAGTTCTGGGCATCGATGTTCTGCTGCTTTTGATATGATTCATTCCGATGTGTGGGGCCCTTGTCCTACCAACGGTGTTAACGGTTATAGATGGTTTGTTACTTTTATTGACTGCTCTACCCGCGTAACGTGGGTCTACCTGCTGAAGAATAAAAGTGATGTTTTCGAGGCATTTCTAAGCTTCCATCAACGGGTGAGGACACAGTATAATGCTCGTGTTAAGTGTTTCCGGTCGGATAATGGGACGGAATATACCCATAAGAGGTTTGCTGCGTATTTA
This sequence comes from Iris pallida, assembly GCA_029216955.1. Classification (NCBI taxonomy): domain Eukaryota; kingdom Viridiplantae; phylum Streptophyta; class Magnoliopsida; order Asparagales; family Iridaceae; genus Iris; species Iris pallida. Next base: position 1,527,574 of record JANAVB010015399.1, on the reverse strand, counting down.
TCCTCTCATGGTATACTGCATCAAACCTCTTGTGCTTATACACCGGCTCAAAATGGTGTTGCCGAACGAAAGAATAGGCACCTGCTGGAGGTGGCTCGGATAATGATGCTGGCTATGAATGTTCCTAAATTTTTGTAGGGGCAGACTGTCTTGACAGCGTCTTATCTTATCAACAGGATGCCCTCTCAATTACTGGACTGGAAGACGCCTTTGGAGATGCTCACGGGGACAACTGCGTACACCGTTCCTTCGAAAGTATTTGGTTGCGTATGCTTCGTCCACGATAACCGGCCTGGTGTTGGTAAGCTGGATCCTCGAGCAGTTAAGTGTGTCTTTGTTGGGTACACCGGGACACAGAAGGTTACGTATGCTGGAGCTCGGTTGAACGGAAGCTGTTTGTCAGCATGGACGTTACATTCAGAGAGCTGGAACCTTATTATGGTTCGGACGAAGGTTCTGCGTTTGGGGACACGCCTCCCACAGAGGGTGTTAGACGTGAGGGGGAGGTAGTACACCCAAACGTAGTTGTCGGATCGGTACCTTGTCCTGTCGTGACAAACTGGAAGAAAGGGGGAGAAAGCATCGATGATACTGATACGGAGGACGAAGAAGACAATACGTACATTACGCAGGGGGAGAAGCAGACAAGGGAAAAGGAGCTCCAAGTTTACAGAAGAAGACAGCAGAGGTCCAGTACTGTGCCGTGCCCTGTACCAAATGTGCCAAGTCCTTCGTCTACTCCTGTCCCAACTCCTGAAGATGTTACTCCCGTATCGGATCACTCGGATTCGGAAGCGGGTCTCTCCGACTCGGATGGTATGTTTTTCCCACCACCTATTGCTCCCTTAAGGAGGTCTTCTCGCATTAATGCGGGAAAGGCTCCTATTCGTTATCAAGATTATGAACATGATATCGCCAACTACTTGTCTTATTCTAATATCTCTCCGACTTATCAAGCCTTCATCACTTCGTTAGACTCCACTTCTTTACCTAAGAATTGGCAGGAAGCAAAGAAGGACCCAAGATGGAAAGCTGCAATGATGGAAGAACTTGGGGCACTAGAGAAAAATAAGACATGGGAGCTGGTGCTATTACCTGAAGGGAAGAAAGCTGTGGGATGCAAATGGGTGTACACAGTGAAGGAGACACCAGAAGGAAAAGTTGAGCGGTACAAGGCGAGACTGGTTGCAAAAGGCTATACCCAGACATATAGCATCGACTATGATGAGACTTTTGCTCCAGTAGCGAAGATGAGTACCGTAAGAACGCTGGTCTCCATTGCAGCAAACTATGGGTGGAAGCTACATCAATTAGACGTAAAGAACGCATTTCTTCATGGAGACCTACAAAAAGAAGTATACATGGAGACTCCTCCGGGGTGCTACTCTGTGTCAGATTCAGGTGAAGGAACGTCACATGGAAAAGTGTGCAAACTGAAGAAGTCGCTGTACGGGCTGAAGCAATCTCCTCGAGCCTGGTTTGACAGATTCAGAAGGGCTGTCACTGGCATGGGGTACCATCAGACAAATGCAGATCATACTGTCTTTCTCCAGCATGCAAGGGGCCACATTACTATACTTGCTGTATATGTAGATGATATAGTGATCACAGGTGATGATGCTGATGAAATTACTAAGCTGAAGTCGAAACTCGCTAAGGAGTTTGAGGTGAAGGACTTAGGACAGATGAGATACTTTTTAGGTATCGAGGTGTGTGATGGTGAACAAGGAATTGTTCTCTCACAAAGGAAATATGCACTAGATCTGCTGAAGGAGACAGGAATGCTGGGATGCCGAGCAGCAGTCACTCCAATTGACCAGAAGTGCAAGATGGGAGCAGAAGCAGGAGAGCCTGTTGATCGCGAAAGGTATCAAAGGCTAGTAGGCAGACTGATTTATCTAGGGCATACTCGCCCTAATATCTCATTTGCAGTAAGTGTTGTAAGCCGCTATATGCATGATCCAAGAACGGGTCATATGGATGCAGTATTTCAGATCCTAAGATATCTGAAAGGGACGCCGGGAAAAGGACTGTGGTTCAAGAAGAATGGATGCACAGATGTTGAGGGATACTGCGATGCAGACTGGACAAGCTGCATAGACGACAGAAGGTCTACCACAGGGTACTGTGTTTTTGTAGGAGGAAACCTGGTTTCATGGAGAAGTAAGAAACAGTCAGTGGTAGCACGGTCGACAGCTGAAGCAGAATACAGAGCAATGGCTCTAGGAGTATGCTATGGGTAAAGGCGCTGCTGACAGAGTTGAAGCTAGACAAGGGGACACCATTGCACCTTCTGAGCGATAGTCAAGCTGCGATAAGTATAGCGAACAATCCGGTTCAGCACGACAGAACGAAGCACATCGAGATCGATCGATTCTTCATCAAAGAAAAGCTGGAACAAGGGATACTGAAGATTGACTATGTTCGCTCAGAAAAACAAGTGGCAGACTGTCTGACTAAGGGTCTTAGTTCATTGAGTCTGTCAAAGCTATGTAACAAGATGGGGATGATTAATATCTATCGCCCAACTTGAGGGGGAGTGTTGAGAGTAAATAAGGGACTTTAGTCCCACATCGATTAGATGTAATATGAAGAGGGGTTGGACCCTCTATAAGTAGTAGGCAGTAGCCCTCAATAAAATTATCTGAGATATTAGACTCATTTCAACTGGTTTAAGCAGACACTTCAGCGTTTAAGCAGCTGATTAGGGAATAGACATTGCGAGATAGCTATGAAGGTTCTATATTCCATGACATAAGAGCATAGGAAGATAAAAGATGTTGCTTTCTCTAATATCTGTTGAGTTGGTGATGATGGGGTGTGTGTGTGTGTGTGTGTATATAGGCGCGGATGAAAAACCCTGCGGGGGGGGGGAGCCCCGCCAAAGACCACCCCCCCCCCCCCCCCCCCCGGGGCCCCGGACCATCGGATTGGGGGTGGCCACGTAGGGCCCGAGCGCTCACCCGGTCGATCCAACGGTCGAGGACGACGGGGCTCCCGTGGGGTTTCGCGGAAGGGGCTCCCGATCCGGACCCAAATATATATAATAAAAATATCTTTAGTTTGCTTCAATACTGTCTGGTAATTGTTTTTTCTATTTTCATCTTCTGATCAGTGTGTAGGAGTTGACTGTTATGTTTAGGGTGAGATTTAACTTTTTGTTTGAAAAACCAAGTAGCACTGAGTCCATGCAAAAGCTAATTTGCTCTATTGCGACTAGGTTCCCTTGAGAATTTGTTGAAATGTGTAGACCAAGTTGAAGATGAACGAATCAAGAAGGTACTGCCACTCTCCTAATTTGGTTAAATGATATTGTTTTCCCCTATTTCTTGTATTTTTTTCGATATGTTTATATCTTTCTCTCTACTTCTAATCTCTGTACTACTTTTGTATTAGTATTGAAATTAGAAAGCCTTGGGTATTAGCTAACTATTAGTTTTTGATAACCTGTCCTTTCAGGCATTGGAATCAAATGCTGACAAGGCCCTATTATGCAAGAACTTGGTAATACGATTCTCCTTTACCTCTCTCTCTCTCTCTCTCTCTCTCTCTCTCTCTCTCTCTCCCTCTCTTGTGCTTGTGCGTGTGTTAGTACTTTCATGCATGTTTACACATCACCAAGATTCGCTTGGTGTTTGTAGGAGAGTAGGTGAAGGTTGTTGATATGCCTAGGTAGTGCGAGGGGATGAGTCCTTTGATTGGTTAAGCAGACTGTCAAGCTACTAGGTCCATGTGCTTGAAATTTACAAAACTTCTACAACATTGTATTGATCGTGTCTTAAACCCTCGTAATTGCATAACTAAGACAGGCAAAGTTAATTTACTAAATACATATTTTATGGTGTATTTATTGCATGACCAAAACACCACCAACTGACTTCTACCTTGACTAGATTTTTCTCAATAATTGTGGAGATTTGTCATGCTCTGTATGCGAACCATTCTGATCGATGACAATATTTCATGGATTATTTCTTCATATTGATATAATTGACTTGTACTAGGCATATTCAGGATGGGGTTCGGATATGATGTTTGGTGATGAAAATGTGCTATATAATGAGAATAGAGAAGTCTTAGCTTATAAAATGGACTTGTGGAAGGAATTTCGAAATTGCAATACTTTAAAATTAGTGGGATGAGACGGAGTGTATGAATTGTAACTTCAACAAAAAGTAGGGAAAAAAATGAGGGATGTGTTCATATTGTTGGGGACAATGAGATGCCAGGAAACATGTCCAACATGGTTTATAGATCGGAGTGTTGGGTAATCAGGAAACGTATCCACGAGATAAATGTAGCTCAAATGAGAACGCCAAGATGAGTTGTACTATTTGAAAGATAGGATAAGAAGTGATTTTCTTTGCGGGAAGAGGTGACTACAACTGAGGATAAGATGAGAGAATCATCCTCCTCTCAGCAGGTTTGAACATGAGCAACATAGACCAATGCAACAGTTAGGATCCGATAAGACATTAGTAAAAGGAACTGCGAGAACTACATGTGGGCCTAAACAAAGTTGGATTGAGACCGTAAAGAAGGATATAATTTTTGTGAATGTTACAAATGACTTTGCTGTTAACTGATATTATCGGGAGAAAATGAATCTAATAACTGACAACAAAATTTGTTGTTAATATAGTTGAGTTGGGTAGGTAGACCCTCATTTCTTTCAAGTTAAAAGGCATACAACATTGTTTACTATTTTTCTTGACGTAGAGAAAAGAAACAAATTGTTAACGTAAAAGATTAAAAATGATACTATTTTCATAGAGAAGAATGAAAACTCCTACGAGATAATATTTGGATTACTGTGACAATGGAAGTCTAGTCAACGCGCGACCTCTTTGTTTTGTTGACGATCCGACGCCGACACTTGGATCTCTTCTTCCTTGTGAGACGAAGATCGGTGGGTTCTTCCCGGATGCTTCCGAACTGGTGCAATCGAAGACTATGCGGAGCCTATGACATCTTCTGCTTTGTTTTGTTTTTCATAAACAAGGGAGTCAAATCCCCTAAAGATCCTCTCTCGTAACTGCCGTTATTATAGTGAAGTTAACGTCTGTCGATGCTAGGCTGCCTATGTCGAGGCTTGCCATTTGGTTGAAAGCTTGCATGCACGGTGGAGCTAGCCTGTTTGGTTGATAGCTTGCCTACACGGTGGAGCTAGTCAGATTGGCTAATTGCTTGCCCGAACGGCAAAGCTAGCCTGAGTTGTCAAGCTTTGCATGCAAAGCAAAGTTTGCCTATTTGAGATACTTGACCCATTGTGAGCTTGGATGGGTCCATTGTGGTCCAAATGACCATACTACCCCTGGGCGGCTGGCATGAGTCTGACGGTATACGAACCAGCTGACAGCTGTCTGGGAGCTGTCAGGTGCCATCTATGAGTTAGATAGTTACTAGATGCCTAGGCCACTTTATAAGCACTTGGTTAGGCATTCAAGTGACCACCTTGTCTGGGTTGGAACTTGTATTACTGGTAGGCATCTAGGCGATGTAGCAATATGAGTTCCCAGGCAGAACTGCATAGGTGCATAAAGGGCAACCTTAGACAACCATTTGTGGAGGTTGAACTCCAATTTTTATTGAAGAATACAGAGGTTGGTGAATCGATCCATTTTATATGTTGGAACTACTATAACAGTCTTGGAGTCTGACACCTAATTCAACATGGAGCAGATTGTAACATAGAGCCAGCATAATTGACTACACTATTAGAACCGCCTCCAACAGTCCAAGACCCAGATGAATCAATACTGATTATAAGGATTGATTACCGATAATAATCAGGGGCGGAGATAGGGGGTGGTTGGGTGGGGCCTGCTCCCCCCTCTTCTCAAAAAGTTCCATCAAAAACTCACAGAAACAAGGATAAAAAACATACAAAAATATATATACTGTTATAGCTTGAATAGCCTAGTGTTAAGTGCTTTTCTGTGTTTAGAATTGGTCTTGGGTTCAAATCATGAGGTTGTAACAACACTTTAATGAACACTTTTCATTTCAATCAATTTCAAATTTTTATTTTCTTCAAGGGTTTTCCATCTTGTTAAAAAAAGCAAGACAAGAGGAAACTGAAGGTTGATGGTTCTCGAGTTTTTCTATTAGGCACCCTGTACAAGTTATTTCTGGTTCCGCCCCTGATAATACTGGTTTTTACATGTCTAGCCTGAGTCGAGCACCTCCTGTTCTAACCCCTTATTAACTTGTATTGCTGTAAATGCCGCTTTGTGGTTTTTTAGGGTTAAATTGAGAGGTATTCTCTTGTTTCGGAAGAGAGACTGGGAGGCTACCCTAATTTTGTTTATATTTAAATCTGTCTTCCCCATGAATGTTGCTGAAGTCCAAAAGACTTAAGTTTGTGAGCTCGACGGCTACATTGCTCATACAAGTCAACTTTCAATAGTAGTTCTCCTGCATCATGGTAGCATAAAAGTGTAGTGTGGTCACATGGTGGCCAAAACAAGTACTGGTACTAGTACATGATAAGAACTTTTAGAAGAATCTAGAGAATCTCAGCAATGTGTGAATTTCCTGTTTCTAGAGTTTCTTTGTTTTCCTTTTAGTTTTTTCTCCATGCAAAAGCATATCTCAGTAGTCCCAGACTCCCAGTCGCATAAGTTTTGACCTGACGCAGCATCTTATTTTTTTTTTATTACTTTTACAGGCGACGTTGAGATCAGATCTGCCATCCTACATGGTTCCTTTCCAAACATCTGACCTGGTATTTCAGAAACCAGAGGTGTGTTATTCTTGTCGAACCTTTCCGTTGGGTTGATTTGGATCACTGTGAGTACTTGGTACACAGACAGAATGCAAGCTTTCTCTGATATTTTAATTGTTGCGATGTTGAATAGGACAACGGCGAAAAATTTATATGCCTCTTGAGAGCAATTGGAGCGTATGCAGAAGGCTCTTCTCCGGATCACATTATCAGAAGAGCATCAAATTTGTGGAGAAAGCTACAATTGTGACGGATTCAGATTATATGTGGGGTCTGAAATGAACAATCAGGACTTAGCAAATTAACTCTTACAGGAACAGAAGAAGAAAAGAACTGGTAGATAGCGAAATAGTTGCGAGTAGAAAGAGCTTGTATGTAATTTTTGAACTTGTAACATTGCTTACTTTTATGAAAGCAAACATTTTGTCTGGAACTTCCTACACTGGACAAGGACTCACCTAATTTCAAATCCTAGGAAATGGTTGACCTTGAAATCATTATCAAGGATATCTTGAATGGCACGGTCATCATTTATTTTTACATGGTGTTATGTCAAAAATTTACTTGAACGTTACAATGGCCGAGTCTGGGTTAAATCCGGCTGGTTTACTTTTCACTGACCTCTGTATTGTAGGTCTGATGCAATTGAATGCCCAGTTAGTGACCTAAGCCTTTGTACGAGTGCTAACGGGCGAATAGAGCCATCTACTTGTTAGTCCCGGGGCACAATTTTCGATGGAAAACAGAGAAAATGAAACGATTGTAAAAACAATGTTTCTAGCAATACTTTAAAGAAGGTGCACAACAGAGATCCTAGGAGGATTCTGGGTTACGATAATCTAAAAAGATTTCGTAACAGTAGCAAACGACAGTATCACTTCTAAATAGAAGGTACTAAACGAATTGATAAATGTAGAAGCAAAGATGACAGGCGATAGATGGAAGATGGTGGCCTGCTGGGGTGAATGATCACCCTTGCTCAAAGATTAATTTGCCCCACTAGAATAATTTCCAAAAACCAGCAAGTTCGACGGAGAACTCTGGAACACTCCGCTCTTCAGACTCCTCGGATGGCAGCGGACTCCTGTGGCGCTAAGTGACGCTGGTACAACGCTGCTCTTCTCTCTCAAAGTTCGTGAGAATTCGTAAGGAATTCTGAACTCTGTACTTGTATTCTATTTTTTACTGTGAGAGAGAAGAGAGCCTTATATAAGCCCGCGTTGTAACTGCTCAGTTAGCAGAACGTTCGGGACGTGGAAAAAATCGTCCCGAACGTGCTGTAACCGCTCAAATCATGCACAGACAGGATCTGAGTCAATTTGCGCACAGCGCGCGCAACTTGCGCGACCCGCGCAACTTGCACACTACGCGCACAGCACCACTTGCGCCACCTGCACCGCGCGCAACCTGCACAATCCGTGCAATGCGCACACTGCGCCACTCGCGCAACTTGTGCCACTTGCGCACCGCGTTCACCCTGCGCAAACCGCACAACGGGCGCAAGAGGCTGCGCAAGAGGCTCGCGCAACGAGCGCAACTTAAACGTCCTATGCGCCTAGCGACGATGCTGGCGTGCTAAGTGCAAAGTGCGTCAACAAAACGCCACATTACGCCTCATGAGCCCGAGTCCGAGTCCGAGTCGCTAAGCCCCTACGGGCTTAGCTCCAATGAAAATTAATTTTCCAAGAACAAAAAGCATGAATGCTTTCATTGTTGATTGAGCCTCTTTCCCATTAGAAAAATACTCCCACATGGCACACCCATGTGCACCACCACACCACATGTGCATCTCTAAACAAGCATAGCTATTATATAGAGATACAACTACTTTGGCCTAGCCAATGTGGGACTAAATTTTCCAATAAAAAAGGCCAAACTCCAACAATCTCCCACATATCAATATATATATGGGTTTGAGTGTTCTCCACAGTAATTGTCCATCATGCATTAGGAGAGATGTCGCTGACGACTTGAATCTTCCCGCATGGGTCAAACAACAGACTATAATACAAGAATGGACTAAGCCTTGAATTCTGCATTACAGCTAAAATTCTTTCCGCCCACATAATGTAGTTATATGTACTTCTGGCTACATATTAAAGGCCCTGTGCCAGCCTGATTTCAGTGTATAATTTTGGGCGTCTACAAGTTTACCCTCAAGAGACGGCCTGATATCTCTTTGTCCATACACTATAGGTGAGTTCTTTATCAAAGAGACATGGCATGAAGCGCTTTGCGCTTCCCTTGCGGTGCTACGTCGCTATGACATGGCCTAAAACCGAGGCATTACCCCTACTGGGAACCTCATCGTAGTGTCATACTACTGTAGCATGAGGTCACCGCCTCTTTGTAGTGCCATACTATCCAGCATGAAGCCTTTGGCTCCCTTACGGTATTACGCCGCAATGACATGGCTTGCAAGATCGAGGCTCTACCCCTATCCGGGTACCTCATCGTGGTGTCGTGCCATCATAACATGAGGAACTCCTTCCCTTTGTAGTGCTGACTATACCTCTCTTTAATTTCAACATACAGCATTAAGCTACCTGCCTATTTGCGGTGCTACGCCGATGTGACTTGGCTCGCAAAGCCGAGGCATTACCCCTTTCGGAAACCTCATGGTGGAGTCACTCTACAGTAGCATGGAGTATCACTCCTTGTAGTACTGCGCTACCGTGGTTCCTGTAAAGCATACTAGGCATTCACTCTGTCTGAGAACTCATTAAGGCGTTTAAGCCAATCTTCCCAAATGATCCGTTTTCCGCAGAAAACAACAGTAGACAACAGTGGTTGTAGGTCCGTAACCTCTCCATGCCCAATAGGACATGTACCCACCGTTCTTGATATTCTTTCGATTAATGGTCATCCCTTGAACCAAAAGCTAGATGCCTAGTAGATTTTTCTTTGAACTAATAGCATAAAACTTTATGGTAGGATTACAATAATACAATATCAGAATGCCGTCAAGCCCATTTTACTTGATGTGTCATCGACCAGCTGGCGCTTGAGGACCTTGGTGAACTGATCCGCCAGGTATTCCTGACTCCGAACATCAATCACTGCAACTACACCTCTCTTGATAAGATCGTATACTGTCCTGTGCTTCAACCGCACAATCCTTTTCTTTCCGTTGAAGAGGTCATTTGATGCCACCGCCGCAGTCGCCTGGTTGTCGCAATATATTGGTATTGTCGGTATTTGTGCCCCAACCACTGTAAGATCATATATGAGCTTCCGAAGCCATTTTGCTTCCTCCACTACGGTATCAAGTACAAAGAACTCAGATTCCATGGATGACCGCGAGAGCATAGTCTACTTCTTCGACTTCATATAGCAGCTCCATCCAGTATGAAAATGGATCCACCTGTGGACCTCTCGCTCTCCAACTCTTAGCACCAGCTGGCATCACTGAAGCCTTCCACTACCGACGGATCTCCGCTGTAGTGCAGTACATATGTCTGAGTCTTCTTGAGATATCTTATAACTCGTTTCACAGCTTTCCAGAAGGTCCACAGAAGAGATCCCTCTCCATGGCGTCAAGTGCAGGAGACCTAGAAGTAGCGCTAGAGGCTATCATCGCAAGAGCCTGCTGCCTGACATCAAACAATTTAGAATTTAGCTGCTCAGACTTTTCTCGAACAGCAAGGAACTGTTTTTCAATTTGGGATAACCAAAAATTGGCTCCCTTGGTGTCGTTAGACTGAATGGCTCGATAGCAGCCATTGAACTTATCCCAAGCATCCTTGTCATTTCTTTCAAGTTCTTGGTTGTACCAGTTTTTCACCACAGTGCTGGCGAAGGTCTTGTTTTGCTGGAAAGGTACGAGCCGCTTGGGTCCGCCTTTCAGAAGTTGTTGGGCCTGTGTGCCCTGCTGAGCCTGTACGGCTTGGGAGGCCTGTGTGGCCTTAAACACTTCTTAAGGTTACAACAACAAGAGTTGTCGGGTGAAACCGATAGTCAAAAAATATATGAATATTATCATCAACATGCTAAGGCTATTGACTTCTTCAAATGGAAGTATGCTGAGAGTTCAGATTCTGACCTCTCGGATAACGAAGTAGAACCTCTCTACGTTCGTACCAATGAAGAAGGTCAAGGTAGTTCCGACACTATGGGAATGATTGTCGAAGCTGAACCACTTACGAATATAGGGACTTTACCACCCAGTCCTGAAGTGCTTATGAGAGATCCTAATGTTGTTTTAGGAGCAACCTCTCCATATACTTCAAAATTCCGTGAAGAAAGAAGAAAAGATTGGAATAAATTGACAAATATTTGCATTTCATTGTCAAGCCTTAAATGTTCTAATTTTACTTAATCTGGACAATGCTCAAGACAACCCTTGATCTTAAAACATATCCACAGGGACATATTTACATACCTTTAACTATTTGCACCCCTGGATATAAAGAACTAACTATTCATGCACTCCTTGACACAGGAGCCGAAGTAAGTTTATTACAAGAAATGTTTATACCCGAACATTTACAATACAAGCTCGACAAACCTTGTCGACTAAATGATTTTATGGGTCGCCAGATATCTGTTGAATTTGGGGCACTAATTGATGTCCAAATTCCTGATATTCATGGTAATTTTAAGACATATCAGTACACTTTTCGACTACTACCAAAAGATTTCGATAATGATTGTTTATTAGGTATGGATAATCTGCGTAATTACCCTCCATTTAATCATCATTATTTTGACATTGATGGACGCTCCATACCTCGCGTGCCATTTAATGTTTCACTTGCTACAAAACTTCCACCCGCAGCACAGCGTGGTGAGATAGATGATAAAATATGCACATACAATATTCCGACTGATAATAATTTCCAAAAAGTTATTCATGGTATGTTAGAACCATTATATTCTGATAATCCATTAAAATGGTTTGATAAGGCACCACGATATTGTAAGATTGAGCTTTTAGATGCATATAAAGAATCGAAAGTTCGTGTTAATAGCATTATGGTTTCTCCCACTGACAGGGAGGAATTCGCTAAGCAGATTGACGAACTACTTCGATTAAAACTAATACAAAAAAGCCATAGTACTCATTCATCTCCAGCATTCTTAGTCAGAAATCACGCTGAGATAAAAAGAGGAAAGGCTAGGATGGTTATTAATTATCGTAAGCTTAACAGCTATACAAAGTTTGATGATTATTTTATCCCCTCTGCCGAAAATCTTATTAGACAGATACAGGGAGCTAAGTTTTATAGTAAGTTTGATGCCAAGTCTGGTTTTTGGCAACTCAAGCTAGCTGATAAAACTTCCATTGAGCTAACTGCATTCAGTTGTCCTCAGGGACATTTCGAATGGCTGGTTATGCCGTTTGGATTAAAGAACGCTCCACAAATATTCCAGAAATGGATGAATTCAATTTTTGGACACCTTGATTTTGTTGTTGTTTATATTGATGATATTCTTGTGTTCTCCAAAACTGCGAAAGATCATAAAGATCATTTATTACAAGTAACTAGGTTATTACTTGATAATGGAATTATACTTAGCCCTAAGAAAATCGAACTGTTTAGAACAGAGATTGATTTCTTGGGAAAAGTAATAAAAAATGGACAAATTGAGTTACAGCAACATATCTATGCTAAGATAAAAGATTTTCCTGAAGACTTCAAAACGTTGAAGGAACTTCAGAGTTTTCTTGGATTGCTTAACTACGGTAGAAAGTTTATTCCTCACCTTTCTGCTAGAGTTGAAAAATTACAAGATAAGCTAGCAGCTGAACAAGCCAAGTATAAAACTGAGACTGGTGAACAACCTAGGAAATGGGATACTAGTAGAATATCAATTACACTTTCATTAAGTGAAAAAGAAGAAATTGCTAAAATTAAGGAACTGGTAAAAGACCAGAAAATCCTTTATTTTCCTTTGAATGAAGATAAACTTGTTATGCAAACTGATGCTTCTGATTACTTTTGGGCAGGAGTATTAATTGCAAAAAATAAAGAAATTGTTGCGTATACCTCTGGAAAATTCACTAAAACCCAGATTAAGTACGCGACTTATGATAAGGAATTACTTGCTGTCAAATTAGCAATAAAGAGTTTGCGCATTTATCTTCTTTACAGAAATTTTATTATTGAAACTGACAATAAATCTGTGGCTCAGTTTCTTAAAAAGAAAACTATTAATAATCCGGAAGAAAATCTTCGTAGGATTAGAATTGCTCTTTATTTAGAGATTTTTAATTATGAAGTTAATTATATTCCCGGATATACTAACTTTCTTGCTGATACTCTTACCAGGCCTTCGTGATGCTATGGATCCGGAGGACTACCGGAAAATGAAGTCCATTCACGAGGAGATGAAGAGGCAGGATGCCTTCACTCCTGTTACCGGCCAGAAAAAGGCCCAAGTTCAGGCCACACAGGCCTCCTAAGTCGTACAGGCTCAGCAGGGCAAACAGGCCCAACAACTTCTGAAAGGCGGACCCAAGCGGCTCGTACCTTTCCAGCAAAACAAGACCTTCGCCAGCACTGTGGTGAAAAACTGGTACAACCAAGAACTTGAAAGAAATGACAAGGATGCTTGGGATAAGTTCAATGGCTGCTATCGAGCCATTCAGTCTAACGACACCAAGGGAGCCAATTTTTGGTTATCCCAAATTGAAAAACAGTTCCTTGCTGTTCGAGAAAAGTCTGAGCAGCTAAATTCTAAATTGTTTGATGTCAGGCAGCAGGCTCTTGCGATGATAGCCTCTAGCGCTACTTCTAGGTCTCCTGCACTTGACGCCATGGAGAGGGATCTCTTCTGTGGACCTTCTTCAGAACACAAAGAACTCAGTAAAATTCTCGAGCAGACTCATAGCCATGATCTGGTCAATCTTCGCATACCAGACTTGCTAAAGCTCTGCACCTCCCTGAACATTGATGACGAACGAACCCAAAGCATGGATGCTGAGGGCATGGCTCAGGGAATGATAACTAGATACAAGCAGGGGCTGATTGATGAAGCCCGCCTCTTACAATACTTCAGACGCTTAGATGATTCCAACATCACTAAGTACTTTGAAGGATTAGAGGTCATATATTCAAATTACGGAAACATTCACCTGGTTTCTTGTTTCCAGGAGATTGTAAATTTATCCGTACAAATTAAAAAAGGTTTCGTCCATGAAATGTTCATCTGCTCCTTGGACGAAAATATCTATAAACAGTTTATCCCAGAAATTTGCTGGAAAGGAGCGAAAGCTTGTGCTTCCAGGTTCCAGAACATGTTCAGGTTCAGAATCTGGAGTATTTGGGAGGAGAAGCGCTACATCAAATGCTTCCCCTCATATCAGATTTGGGAGCTCCATCGCCTTGACGGAGATCCAGGACTTCAGTTCTCTACCTTCAAGAAGGGCAACTTCCATGAAGGGAAGGAGAGATATGGCGCTGCGAAGGAGTTCTTTGCCGAAGCCCGAAAACTTTCCGGAGGACAGGCGGTCCTCTCCTGCAGCAGCAGCATCATTTTGGCAGACTACATTACCGTGAAGCATGCCAACGAAGAAGAAAACGAGATCCTGCTCTTGGATTTTTTCGACAACATGTGTCTTGGTCCTGCAGGTGTTCAGGCTAAAGGAGACGACAGCGCGGAGGATGCGATTCTCGCTGAGGCTACAATCGCGTCTCAACTTATGCAGCTGTAAAGCTTGGTGGGCAACTCCTTGTTTTATGGATACTGACGAATCAGTTGGTTCTTGCCCTGGGCCGATTGACTTACCGGACGATTCTATCTGTGGATCAGTTCCTTCAGAGTTTTTTTCTGACACTGATTATGCAGATATTGACTATGCTGAGGTACCACTGATACCTACTGAAGAAGAGTTACAAAGAATGCCTATTGTTGACGATTCGCCATCTTATCTCTATGACTGGGACGGATGGTGGGACGAAATTCAGGCCGACCCTCAACCTATCTGGGTCTATGAGGCGGAGGTAATTACTCCAGAATATATCCCTACTGACGAGGACAAGGATTCACCTCCCACTAGTAGCAGTTCTGATGACTCACCACCAGCTGGGGAACAGGTGGAAGATTCGTTTCAATCCGAAACGAATAAAGCATTGACAAGACGGCATACCATCTAAAGTTGATGGTGACAGCGCACTAATTGCTGACTTGACATCTCACCGAAAGTTGATGTAACATCTCACCAGCCAATTCGGATGAGAAGGAAGGATTGGGAGGAATCTTTCCTCACTGATTGAGGAGAGACGGGCTGACACCGGTAGCCCTTACCGGCTTAACCGGTTAGTACCGACCCTTAAGTCCCTATATATAGATGGGATTGTGCTTGATTAAGGGGAACGGAGTTTGAGAGTGTTTTGTAATAAGTGTGTTCTGAGTGTTTCTGCTTTTGTTCCTTTCTTTCCGCTTTCTTTCCGCTTGTACAAATCTGGTATCAGAGCCAAATAAATAAAGATCTACTGGTTCTTAGTAAGTTATCTCTCTTTTTGGTTACTTTCTTTTAATTATGTGTGAGTAAATACCTGTGTTCTTGAGTATTGTGCAATAATAGTCTCTTAGTGATTCTAACAAAAATAAAGCTAATATGTGTGTGTAGCTCTTACGCTTGGTGTAGGAAACGAACCAAAGCTGTGCTCTTGTTCCGTGAAGCGGTAGTTCAGGCTTGTGGTCGTATGTTCGAGGCCAAACCCTGCCAGAAAACCACGGTAGTACTTGGACGCCGTCCATGTACGTAGGGGAGCTATGACTAGCCGCGGAATTAAGGGTCAAAACGAGTAATCACAGGGATCTCAGAATATTTTTGTTAAAATATACTAGAGCCTATTATAGCTCATATACTCAAGAACATACTCCTCACCCATGGGAGACGGTATTGAGGCTAAGGCCGAATCACGGGTAGCAGCGAGTGACCATCGCTGTCCGTACAGTTTGATCGGATACGATCATCTGATTCATCTTCCTTCTACGAAAAACCCTGAAAATGGGATTTACAACTTCATAGTAGACACTATGGTTACTATGAATAGTAATATGCATGAAAGCATGCGTAGTATCCAAAGGGATGTTACGGCGATTGGAAAAGAACTTTTCCAAGCCAGAAATGACATAAAAGGTCTAGGAAGTGAAGTTTTCTTAATTAGGAATCACCTAAAGAGTTTAGGTAAAATTCCTATGGAAGATACAGCCTCTAGCAGGCCAACTATCTTACCCCCCAATTCAACGATTATTGCTAAAAGCCGTTAGGCAAATAGCATAAACATGTTAAAACTTTCTTCTAAGGAAACTAATACTATTCCTCCAGAAGAAATTGATGAAAACTTTTATAAACACTTCTTAAGGTTACAACAACAAGAGTTGTCGGGTGAAACCGATAGTCAAAAAATATATGAATATTATGATCAACATGCTAAGGCTATTGACTTCTTCAAATGGAAGTATGCTGAGAGTTCAGATTCTGACCTCTCGGATAACGAAGTAGAACCTCTCTACGTTCGTACCAATGAAGAAGGTCAAGGTAGTTCCGACACTATGGGAATGATTGTCGAAGCTGAACCACTTACGAATATAGGGACTTTACCACCCAGTCCTGAAGTGCTTATGAGAGATCCTAATGTTGTTTTAGGAGCAACCTCTCCATATACTTCAAAATTCCGTGAAGAAAGAAGAAAAGATTGGAATAAATTCCATACTTCCCAGCATGCTTATCAACATGATAAAAGATATTTATCTGATGGATTAATTCTAAATCTTGAAAATATACCACACAAACAAATTGGAGAATATCTCTCTAATTGGTTACAAAAAATGCAAGGAATGGCATATTTCCTTCCTGCAGATATTAGTACAGAAGGATTTATTCACTATGCCACTAGTCATTGGCAAGGTGATTGCATTGCTTGGTTACGTAACTTTGAAATGTTAAATCCTCAGAAAATTGAGACTCTTAAAGCTAATCCGGATAAATTCTTCGCACTTAATGAGCTAATAAAACAGCTCTTGGCCGACTTCACAGGTGAAGTCTCTCAAGCAACAAAAAATTACAGTAAGATACTCCACAAAATGATTTTGTGTGACATCTGTATGCTTGAGGAATTTGTGTCCAAATATATTGGACTAATTTTCCATCTAAATAATAATAGTGAAAAGGAGTTCTGGATGGAGGGATTTTTTACTAAAATTCTTTATCCTTGGAACAATATTATTAAAGCTAAATATGATGAACTACGAGGTGGTTTAAATGGTCTACATACAACAGGTATGCTGAAAAAAGCATGTATGAGAACCATGGAAGAGACTTGTGAGCAAGCCAAGGCTGCTTCACAAATGAACAAATTTATTAAAAACTCAGTACTGGGTTACAGATGTTGTACCAAGTATGAGGAAGATGTTAACTACCAATTTGGTTGTCCTCCTATTTGGCACAAACCAAAATGGAAAAAGACATGGAAAAAGGGTAAAACCCTTAGTAGGAAAAAATGGAAAATTACTAGGAAAAAATGGAAACCTAACTTCAAAAAGAAGTTTAAGACAGAAAAGAATTTTCGAAAAAGGAAGTTTATCAAACGTAAAAAATTTAAGAAGGGTTGCAAATGTTTCAAATGCAACAAAGAGGGACACTTCGCTAATGAATGTCCTGAGAATATAAACAGCGTGATCATAACAGGTCTTGATGAATTTGGTATTCATATTGGGACCATTGATGAAGTTAGCAGTAATAATTCTGCCTCATCTATATACGAGATTGAGTCTATAGATGAATCCTCTGGAGAAGATTATTCTTCCGAAGTTGAGAATCTAAGTAATGCTATAGAGCATCTCAAGATTAATATGAATACAATAAATAAAACTTATAATCAGATACGCATCACTCTATTAGACGATAAAGCTATCCTCCCAGTTAAAGAAGGGATTTCTGCTGGATATACTTTATACTCTAAAGAGGATGTCTGTATTAAACGATACAGAAGTGTCGAGATACGTCTTGGTTTACGCATCTTTATACCTCTTGGATATTATGGTATTATCCATAGTGTTCCTTTACATACAAATAAAGGCATACTTTTGACACAAGGTTTTATTGAACCAGTGTCGAGATATAATGTATGTATTACCGTAAAAAATACAGTATATGAGGGTGATTATATCATTCACCGAGGTGACCCTATCGGGTTATTAGTAATACATAAATATGAGGATCTACCTATGGTGGAAGATATTCTTCCTTCCAAAGCAGTTCCTCAACCAGGTTCTAGTTCTGGTATTAGTTCCGACCGGAGAGACCCTGATGAACACTACTATGAGTTTAGAATCTATATGAATAAGCTAATTTTAGAAGAAACTTCGAATTCAAGCCTACAACAAAGTGAAGGTGAACAATTCGAAATTACTGATGAAGATTTGGAAAAGCTTAAAGAAGCTATTCCTCATTCTGATAAAAAGGAAGTATATAAACCTATATCCTTCCAATCTCGATTTTTAAATAAACACACCTATGTGTTCGAACGAATGCAAGGGAATATCAAGTTGCGTGGCGGAGAAGATTTTTCGTCCATCTGTCTACTTGATAAAAAGAAAATAGAAAAAATTAGAAAGAAGTACCCAAAGATGAAATATCTACATATCGGGTTAATTCAGTTAAAAATAACTGGTCTATTTAGAACTGGAATTGATACTCCCATACTCGTAGTTTGTATGGATGAACGTATCATTAATAGCCCTCTTAATAGTATTATTGGAGGAGCTAAATCAAATTTAGTAAATAGACTATTTGGGATAAATATACATCCTGATTTCTCTATAAGTCTTGATGATGAGAATATAGAGAAAACATGTACTTTATCTATAAACCTTCAAGGCATAGAGCTTATGCCGGGATCTAAGGTTTTAGGTATTCAATGGGAACATTGTATGGCTTTAAACGATACTCCTACGTTTAAATCCATCACACCTAAACATCTAGTTAAACTCTTCGAGGTTGGTATGGGTAAAACTATACAACCCAGATTAGTTAAATTAGAACATTTAAGGCTTGACAATGAAATGCAAATATTTGTCAAATCCTTAAAACCTAAACTTGAAGTACCTACTGAGTACTTTATTGCTTCTGGCAATACTATCTCTACTGTATTAAGTGGACAAAGACCCCAGTCACATGATTATGAAGCTTCATCCTCTAATTCTGTTGGGATTTCTCGATCTAATTCCATGGGACATCTTGATACAGGAAGAATATTTATTTCTCCTGAAATCTCTGCCCATAGAAGTAGTATCAGTGATCCACCTATGGAGGGAAGAACTAGTCTTATGATCAATGATAAATCCAGAAGAGATAATCTTTTACTCAGTTCAGCATTACCTCCTATTAGGGAAAATACTTCTGATCTTTCTTAATGAAGAAAAAAGAACCTACTCAAAGAACATTACGGTTTCACAAATCTATTGGTTACAATCCTGTTCAGATCTCTGAAGCCTACAAAATGTTATGCTTGGTAAAGCAAGTTAAGACTATTATTAAAATAGAAGCCTCCATATCAAATTACAAGACCATTGTAATGCGAAGTTTGGAGCAAACAAAAAGAAAATTAAGGGAGCATATTTATGCTTATAAGAATCATTCTAACACGATTCATCTTGAATCAAATAAACGCAAGAAGAAGGTAACTTTCGCCCGAATCCCACAAATACATGAGATTGAGGATTCTGATTCTGATCCCGAGCCTTCTCGTGATCAAATCCCTATCTCTGAAACTGATCATATTGATCTTGACATTATGAGTACGGCAATTGAGCAAACTGGTTTTGAATTTGAACAAATTAACCAACTTGACGATGATGATTGGCTTAAATGTGATGAGGGTTCCTCAATTCTATCTGATAATACCCTTGAATGGGAAAAATTACAAATCTGGTAAAACCACCTCGTAGTTCATCATATTTAGCTTTAATAATATTGTTCCAAGGATAAGGAATTTTAGTAAAAAATCCCTCAATCCAGAACTCCTTTTCACTATTATTATTTAGATGGAAAATTAGTCCAATATATTTGGACACAAATTCCTCAAGCATACAGATGTCACACAAAATCATTTTGTGGAGTATCTTACTGTAATTTTTTGTTGCTTGAGAGACTTCACCTGTGAAGTCGGCCAAGGGCTGTTTTATTAGCTCATTAAGTGCGAAGAACTATACAACCCAGATTAGTTAAATTAGAACATTTAAGGCTTGACAATGAAATGCAAATATTTGTCAAATCCTTAAAACCTAAACTTGAAGTACCTACTGAGTACTTTATTGCTTCTGGCAATACTATCTCTACTGTATTAAGTGGACAAAGACCCCAGTCACATGATTATGAAGCTTCATCCTCTAATTCTGTTAGGATTTCTCGATCTAATTCCATGGGACATCTTGATACAGGAAGAATATCTATTTCTCCTGAAATCTCTGCCCATAGAAGTAGTATCAGTGATCCACCTATGGAGGAAAGAACTAGTCTTATGATCAATGATAAATCCAGAAGAGATAATCTTTTACTCAGTTCAGCATTACCCCCTATTAGGGAAAATACTTCTGATCTTTCTTAATGAAGAAAAAAGAACCTACTCAAAGAACATTACGGTTTCACAAATCTATTGGTTACAATCCTGTTCAGATCTCTGAAGCCTACAAAATGTTATGCTTGGTAAAGCAAGTTAAGACTATTATTAAAATAGAAGCCTCCATATCAAATTACAAGACCATTGTAATGCGAAGTTTGGAGCAAACAAAAAGAAAATTAAGGGAGCATATTTATGCTTATAAGAATCATTCTAACACGATTCATCTTGAATCAAATAAACGCAAGAAGAAGGTAACTTTCGCCCGAATCCCACAAATACATGAGATTGAGGATTCTGATTCTGATCCCGAGCCTTCTCGTGATCAAATCCCTATCTCTGAAACTGATCATATTGATCTTGACATTATGAGTATGGCAATTGAGCAAACTGGTTTTGAATTTGAACAAATTAACCAACTTGACGATGATGATTGGCTTAAATGTGATGAGGGTTCCTCAATTCTATCTGATAATACCCTTGAATGGGAAAAATTACTTAATCTGGACAATGCTCAAGACAACCCTTGATCTTAAAACATATCCACAGGGACATATTTACATACCTTTAAACCACCTAGAGAGATATTCCAAGGCGAAAAACCATAGTGTCGAGATATAATGTATGTATTACCGTAAAAAATACAGTATATGAGGGTGATTATATCATTCACCGAGGTGACTCTATCGGGTTATTAGTAATACATAAATATGAGGATCTACCTATGGTGGAAGATATTCTTCCTTCCAAACCAGTTCCTCAACCAGGTTCTAGTTCTGGTATTAGTTCCGACCGGAGAGACCCTGATGAACACTACTATGAGTTTAGAATCTATATGAATAAGCTAATTTCAGAAGAAACTTCGAATTCAAGCCTACAACAAAGTGAAGGTGAACAATTCGAAATTACTGATGAAGATTTGGAAAAGCTTAAAGAAGCTATTCCTCATTCAGATAAAAAGGAAGTATATAAACCTATATCCTTCCAATCTCGATTTTTAAATAAACACACCTATGTGTTCGAACGAATGCAAGGGAATATCGAGTTGCGTGGCGGAGAAGATTTTTCGTCCATCTGTCTACTTGATAAAAAGAAAATAGAAAAAATTAGAAAGAAGTACCCAAAGATGAAATATCTACATATCGGGTTAATTCAGTTAAAAATAACTGGTCTATAGTACTCATTGATCTCCAGCATTCTTAGTCAGAAATCACGCTGAGATAAAAAGAGGAAAGGCTAGGATGGTTATTAATTATCGTAAGCTTAACAGCTATACAAAGTTTGATGGTTATTTTATCCCCTCTGCCGAAAATCTTATTAGACAGATACAGGGAGCTAAGTTTTATAGTAAGTTTGATGCCAAGTCTAGTTTTTGGCAACTCAAGCTAGCTGATAAAACTTCCATTGAGCTAACTGCATTCAGTTGTCCTCAGGGACATTTCGAATGGCTGGTTATGCCGTTTGGATTAAAGAACGCTCCACAAATATTCCAGAAATGGATGAATTCAATTTTTGGACACCTAGATTTTGTTGTTGTTTATATTGATGATATTCTTGTGTTCTCCAAAACTGCGGAAGATCATAAAGATCATTTATTACAAGTAACTAGGTTATTACTCGATAATGGAATTATACTTAGCCCTAAGAAAATCGAACTGTTTAGAACAGAGATTGATTTCTTGGGAAAAGTAATAAAAAATGGACAAATTGAGTTACAGCAACATATCTATGCTAAGATAAAAGATTTTCCTGAAGACTTCAAAACGTTGAAGGAACTTCAGAGTTTTCTTGGATTGCTTAACTACGGTAGAAAGTTTATTCCTCACCTTTCTGCTAGAGTTGAAAAATTACAAGATAAGCTAGTAGCTGAACAAGCCAAGTATAAAACTGAGACTCGTGAACAACCTAGGAAATGGGATACTAGTAGAATATCAACTACACTTTCATTAAGTGAAAAAGAAGAGAGGCTCGCGCAACGAGCGCAACTTAAACGCCCTATGCGCCTAGCGACGATGCTGGCGTGCTAAGTGCAAAGTGCGTCAACAAAATGCCACATTACGCCTCATGAGCCCGAGTCCGAGTCCGAGTCGCTAAGCCCCTACGGGCTTAGCTCCAATGAAAATTAATTTTCCAAGAACAAAAAGCATGAATGCTTTCATTGTTGATTGAGCCTCTTTCCCATTAGAAAAATACTCCCACATGGCACACCCATGTGCACCTCCACACCACATGTGCATCTCTAAACAAGCATTGCTATTATATAGAGATACAACTCCTTTGGCCTAGCCAATGTGGGACTAAATTTTCCAATAAAAAAGGCCAAACTCCAACAATCTCCCACATATCAATATATATATGGGTTTGAGTGTTCCCCACAGTAATTGTCCATCATGCATTAGGAGAGATGTCGCTGACGACTTGAATCTTCCCGCATGGGTCAAACAACAGACTATAATACAAGAATGGACTAAGCCTTGAATTCTGCATTACAGCTAAAATTCTTTCCGCCCACATAATGTAGTTATATGTACTTCTGGCAACATATTAAAGGCCCTATGCCAGCCTGATTTCAGTGTATAATTTTGGGCGTCTACAAGTTTACCCTCAAGAGACGGCCTGATATCTCTTTGTCCATACACTATAGGTGAGTTCTTTATCAAAGAGACATGGCATGAAGCGCTTTGCGCTTCCCTTGCGGTGCTACGTCGCTATGACATGGCCTAAAGCCGAGGCATTACCCCTACTGGGAACCTCATCGTAGTGTCATACTACTGTAGCATGAGATCACCGCCTCTTTGTAGTGCCATACTATCCAGCATGAAGCCTTTGGCTCCCTTACGGTATTACGCCGCAATGACATGGCTTGCAAGATCGAGGCTCTACCCCTATCCGGGTACCTCATCATGGTGTCGTGCCATCATAACATGAGGAACTCCTTCCCTTTGTAGTGCTGACTATACCTCTCTTTAATTTCAACATACAGCATTAAGCTACCTGCCTATTTGCGGTGCTACGCCGATGTGACTTGGCTCGCAAAGCCGAGGCATTACCCCTTTCGGGAACCTCATGGTGGAGTCACTCTACAGTAGCATGGAGTATCACTCCTTGTAGTACTGCGCTACCGTGGTTCCTGTAAAGCATACTAGGCATTCACTCTGTCTGAGAACTCATTAAGGCGTTTAAGCCAATCTTCCCACATGATCCGTTTTCGCAGAAAACAACAGTAGACAACAGTGGTTGTAGGTCCGTAACCTCTCCATGCCCAATAGGACATGTACCCACCGTTCTTGATATTTTTTCGATTAATGGTCATCCCTTGAACCAAAAGCTAGATGCCTACTAGATTTTTCTTTGAACTAATAGCATAAAACTTTATGGTAGGATTACAATAATACAATATCAGAATGCCTTCAAGCCCATTTTACTTGATGTGTCATCGACCAGCTGGCGCTTGAGGACCTTGGTGAACTGATCCGCCAGGTATTCCTGACTCCGAACATCAATCACTGCAACTACACCTCTCTTGATAAGATCGTGTACTGTCCTGTGCTTCAACCGCACAATCCTTTTCTTTCCGTTGAAGAGGTCATTTGATGCCACCGCCGCAGTCGCCTGGTTGTCGCAATATAACGGTATTGTCGGTATTTGTGCCCCAACCACTGTAAGATCATATATGAGCTTCCGAAGCCATTTTGCTTCCTCCACTACGGTATCAAGTGCAAAGAACTCAGATTCTATGGATGACCGCGAGAGCATAGTCTGCTTCTTCGACTTCATATAGCAGCTCCATCCAGTATGAAAATGGATCCACCTGTGGACCTCTCGCTCTCCAACTCTTAGCACCAGCTGGCATCACTGAAGCCTTCCACTACCGACGGATCTCCACTGTAGTGCAGTACATATGTCTGAGTCTTCTTGAGATATCTTATAACTCGTTTCACAGCTTTCCAGTGCACAATGCCTGGGTTGCTCATGAAACGACTCAGCATTCCCACGGTGAAATCTATGTCAGGCCTTGTGGCAGAAGTAGCATACATCAAACTCTCGATTACGCTCGCGTATTCCAGCTGCCTGACGCTTTTCCGTGAATTAGGCTTCAACTTCATATCATACTTGTAAGGTGTATCGATCCCTGGAAGATCCTGATACCCGTAACGTGTGATCATCTTCTTAATATAATGAGACTGTAACAGTGCTAGTCTAGTGTCTGTCCGGATGATCTTGATCCCTAAGATCACATCAGCTTCCTCCAAGTCCTTCATATTGAACTTGTTCGAGATGAACTTCTTTGTCTCCGTAACACAGCCCATATTCGTACCTAGGATTGGCATCTCGTCCACGTACAAACAAACGATCACACATCTTCCATCAGCGAACTTCGTATAAACACACTTGTCCGTCTCGCTGACCATGTAGCCATTTGACCATATAACCTTATCAAATTTCTCATGCCACATCTTGGAAGCCTGTTTAAGACCGTACAAGGATTTCACCAACTTGCAGACTTTGTCTTCAAGACCCTTGACGACAAATCCCTCTGGCTGTTGCATGTAAATCTCTTCGGTCAGCTCGCCATTTAGGAAAGTCGTTTTCACATCCATCTGATGTATCATCATCTTATGTATTGCTGTGAGAGCAATCAACATTCTGATGGTGGTCTTCCAGCCTACTGGAGCATACGTGTCAAATTAGTCGATCCCCTGCTTCTGAGAAAATTCTTTGGCTACCAACCTAGCCTTGAACTTGTCAATAGTTCCCTCTGCTTTCATCTTCTTCTTGAAGATCCATTTGCATCCGATGGGTTTAGCCCCTTCAGGAAGATCAACCAACACCCAAGTTTTATTTGAGGTGATGGATCAATTTTATTGTCAATCGCCTCCTTCCAAAAAATTGCGTCTCTGGTTTTCATCGCCTCATCATAGGTAAGCGGATCTGCTTCCACATGATAGGTGACAAAGTCACTTCCGAAGTCCTTCGGCCTCCTCACACGCTTAGCTGACGGCTCAGCTAGTTCTGGTTCAACCGTTATTTCAACAACATCTTCTTGGACTACATCTTTATTGAAGACTTCAGTTTCCTGCGCATCCGTATTGTTCTCCGAAATATCCGTAAGAACAATATTCTTGTGCCTTGCAAATTTGTCTTCAAAATATTCTGTGTCGCGAGATTCAATGATATGATTTGACTCAATATCAAGAAATCTTCGAGCACCACTCTTTTCGGCATAACCCATGAAGATTGTCTTTGTAGTCCTTGTCCCAAGCTTCTGAATCTTCAGATCTAGAAGCTTGACATATGCCAGACACCCCCACACTCGAATGACATTCAAGTTAGGTCTGACCTTGAACCAGAGTTCATGAGGAGTAACATCTGAAGTTGTATGAGGCACTCTATTCAGAATAAAAGTTGTCGTCAATGCAGCTTCTCATCAGTAGCACTTTGGAAGACCCGCAATCAACAGCATTGAGTTAATCATTTTTGTCAGTTAACTTTCTATTCTTCCTCTTTGCTACTCAGTTTGATTGAGGAGAGTATGGAGCCATAGTCTCATTGATAATTCCATGTTCTTTGCAGAACGATGTGAATTCATGAGACATGTACTCTCCACCTCGATCACTTCTTATTCTCTTGAGTTGTTGTCCAGTCTGCCGCTTAGCTTCATCCCTGAACTCCTTGAACTTCTCGAATGCTTCGTCTTTCACCTTCAGTAAGTAGACGAATGCGTACTTTGAGAAGTTGTCGATGAAGGTTATGAAATACTTCATCCCAACCTTTGTAGAGAACTGTTTGAAGTCACAGATATAGGAATATACCAACTCCAGAAGATATGTACTTCGATTAACCCGAGGAAAGGGTTTCCTTGTGATCTTTGATTGAGCACAAACTTCACATTTTTCTATCTTACCTCTACATTTGGAGATAAGTCCTAGACTAGACATTCTGTTTATTCGTTTACAATGAACATGTCCTAGCCTATTATGCCACAACTCAAAAGTATAAGCAGAAGGAGTGATTGCATTAATTACATTGGACTGATTTACAAGCTGAATTTTGAACATTCCTTTGGTATAAAAAGTTTTTTCGAAATATGTTCCCTTAATAGACATCACCATCTGGACAACATTGATGTCCATCCTGATGTGTGCATTGCAGAGTAGGCCACCCAAGATCAAGTTCTTTGCGATAGCAGGTACATGCTTCACACCTTGAAGCGTCAGAGACTTCCCCGAAGTCAGCTTTAAAACCACCATCCCGATCCCGAGCACTTCAGCTTGTGTCTGGTTCACCACCATAACCACTTCAGAAGTTGGTGTATAGGTGGTGAACCACTCCTTGCTGGAGCAGACATGGCAGGTGGCTCTAGTGTCTACCCACCAGTCAGAGTCAGCCCCCACCACATCGACCTGCGCAATCATAGCAACAACATCAGTGATCGTAGATACATTGCTAGTCTCTCCTTGCTCTGATTGCTTCGTATTTGCTTTGCATTCATTCTTGAAGTGGCCCTTCTTGCCACACTTGAAACAAGGCATTTGAGACTTTGCCTTCTTTTGCTTGAAGGAAGTCCCCTTCACGTTCAGATTGTTAGGGTCCTTCTTCTTGCTGTGGGAAGCCGTATGCTTTCTCCTTGGTTCCCTGGTATGAACCAGATAGGCGTTAGCCAATTGCTTTGATAGTGCGTCCATATTCAGTTGAGCCCTCATCTGGTCCTCAACGTAGATTTTCTGTAGGAGATCGCCGAGATTAATCTCCAACTTCTTCCTATGCATGTTTGTATAGAACTTGCTCCACCCAGTAGGGAGCTTAGAAACGATCTCTCCAACAACAAACTTGTCGGGGAGGGGCATCGCCTCGTCTTCCAACTTCTGTTGCAGTTTCAGGAACTCCTTCACCTACGGCAGCATTGGTTTCTCGTCCTCAAAGAACCACTTGTGATATTTCTCAACAAGAAATATCTTGCTACGGTTCTTATCATCCTCATATACTTTCTCCAGAGACTTCCAAATCTCTCTGGCAACAATCTTCTTTGAATATGATTCAGCAAGGGAGTCTTCTATAGTATTTAGGATCATAAGCCTACAAATGCTATTGTCCCTTCTCCATTTGGCCTGGTTCTTAGTAGCCGTAGAAATTGTGGCTGCAAATCCAGTTTCTGGAACAGTAGGTTCCTCCTCAAACAGTACGTGATCAACATCAGAGAACTGAATATTGAGAAAAACTTTTCTTTTCCAGATTTTATAGTGCTCTCCATCAAATTTCTCTAACTTTGAGAAGTTAGGATTGACTAGCGAAGCATGAAAGTTTTCCATCTTTCAATTAAGTTTTGAGAATGTTAGTCCCGGGGCATAATTTTTGATGGAAAACTGAGAAAATGAAACGATTGTAAAAATAATATTTCTAGCAATACTTCAAAGAAGATGCACAACACAGATCCTAGGAGGATTCTGGGTTACGATAATCTTAAAAGATTTTGTAACAGTAGCAAACGACAGTATCACTTCAAAAAAGAAGGTACTAAACGAATTGATAAAGGTAGCAGTAAAGATGACAGGCGATAGATAGAAGATGGTGGCCTGCTGGGGTGAATGATCACCATTGATCAAAGATTAATTCGCCCCACACGAATAGCTTCCATGAACCAGCAAGTTCAACGGAGAACTCAGGAACACTCCGCTCTTCTGACTCCTCGGATGGCAGCGGACTCTTGTGACACCGGTACAACACTGCTCTTCTCTCTCAAGGTCTGTGAGAATTCATAAGGAATTTTGAACTATGTACTTGTATTCTATTTTTTACTGTGAGAGAGAAGAGAGCCTTATATAAGCCCGCGCTATAACTGCTCAGTTAGCAGAAAGTTCGGGACATGGGAAAAATTGTCCCGAACGTGCTGTAACCGCTCAAATCATGCACAGACAGGATCTGAGTCAATTTGCGCACAGCGCGCGCAACTTGTGCCACCCGCACAACTTGCACACTACGCGCACAACACGCACAACACCACTTGAGCCACCTGCGTCGTGCGCAACCTATACAATCTGCGCAATGCGCACACTGCACCACTCGTGCAACTTGTGCCACTTGTGCACGACGTTCACCCTGTACAAACTGCGTAACGCGTGTAATCGGCTGCGCAAGAGGCTCGCGCAACGAGCGCAACTTAAGCGCACTATGCGCCGAACGACGATGCTGACGTGCTAAGTGCAAAGTGCGCCAACAAAACGCCATATTACGCCTCATGAGCCCGAGTCCGAGTCGCTAAGCCCCTACGGACTTAGCTCCAATGGAAATTAATTTTCCAAGAGCAAAAAGCATGAATGCTTTCATTGTTGATTGAGCCTCTTTTCCATTAGAAAAATACCCCCACATGGCACACCCATGTGCACCTCCACACCACATGTGCATCTCTAAACAAGTATAGATATTATATAGAGATATAACTCCTTTGGCCTAGCCAATGTGGGACTAAACTTTCCAATAAAAAAGGCCAAACTCTAACAATCTCCCACATATCTATATATATATGGGTTTGAGTGTTCTCCACACTAACTGTCCATCATGCATTAGGAGAGATGTCGCTGACGACTTGAATCTTCCCGCATGGGTCAAACAATAGACTATAATACAAGAATGGACTAAGTCTTGAATTCTGCATCACAGCTAAAATTCTTTCCACCCACATAATGTAGTTATATGTACTTCTGGCTACATATTAAAGGCCCTGTGCCAGCCTGATTTCAGTGTATAATTTTGGGCGTCTACAAGTTTACCCTCAAGAGACGGCCTGATATCTCTTTGTCCATACACTATAGGTGAGTTCTTTATCAAAGAGACATGGCATGAAGCGCTTTGCGCTTCCCTTGTGGTGCTACGCCGCTATGACATGGCCTAAAGTCGAGGCATTACCCCTACTAGGAACCTCATCGTAGTGTCATACTACTGTAGCATGAGGTCACCGCCTCTCTGTAGTGCCATACTATCCAGCATGAAGCCTTTGGCTCCCTTACGGTATTACGCCGCAATGACATGGCTTGCAAGATCGAGGCTCTACCCCTATCCGGGTACCTCATCGTGGTGTCGTGCCATCATAACATGAGGAACTCCTCCCCTTTATAGTGCTGACTATACCTCTCTTTAATTTCAACATACAACATTAAGCTACCTGTCTATTTGCGGTGCTACGCCGATGTGACTTGGCTCGCAAAGCCAAGGCATTACCCCTTTCGGGAACCTCATGGTGGAGTCACTCTACAGTAGCATGGAGTTTCACTCCTTGTAGTACTGCGCTACCGTGGTTCCTGTAAAGCATACTAGGCATTCACTCTGTCTGAGAACTCATTAAGGCGTTTAAGCCAATCTTCCCACATGATCCGTTTTCGCAGAAAACAACAGTAGACAACA
Organism: Iris pallida; assembly: GCA_029216955.1. NCBI lineage: Eukaryota > Viridiplantae > Streptophyta > Magnoliopsida > Asparagales > Iridaceae > Iris > Iris pallida. The sequence continues at coordinate 1,497,874 of JANAVB010015399.1, read as the reverse complement.
GTAGTTGTAGGTCCGTAACCTCTCCATGCCCAATAGGATATGTACCCACCGTTCTTGATATTCTTTCGATTAATGGTCATCCCTTGAACCAAAAGCTAGATGCCTATTAGATTTTTCTTTGAACTAATAGCATAAAACTTTATGGTAGGATTACAATAATACAATATCAGAATGCCTTCAAGCCCATTTTACTTGATGTGTCATCGACCAGCTGGCGCTTGAGGACCTTGGTGAACTGATCCGCCAGGTATTCCTGACTCCGAACATCAATCACTGCAACTACACCTCTCTTGATAAGATCGTGTACTGTCCTGTGCTTCAATCGCACAATCTTTTTCTTTCCGTTGAAGAGGTCATTTGATGCCACCGCCGCAGTCGCCTGGTTGTCGCAATATATCGGTATTGCTGGTATTTGTGCCCCAACCACTGTAAGATCATATATGAGCTCCCGAAGCCATTTTGTTTCTTCCACTACGGTATCAAGTGTAAAGAACTCAGATTCCATGGATGACCGCGAGAGCATAGTCTGCTTCTTCTACTTCATATAGCAGCTCCATCCAGTATGAAAATGGATCCACCTGTGGACCTCTCGCTCTCCAACTCTTAGCACCAGCTGGCATCACTGAAGCCTTCCACTACCGACGGATCTCCGCTATAGTGCAGTGCATATGTCTGAGTCTTCTTGAGATATCTTATAACTCGTTTCATAGCTGTCACGCCCCAGAACCAGAATACTGGAGAGCGGGGGCAGACATAGCCAGCTACGTATAATGAAATGGAATCCACGTCACTATACGGTCACGGCTGTCTAGATATATGAGGGTTTAACTACAATCCATCAGTCTCCTATGGTCGTGAACAAGCCTTTTGTCTCAATCACAAGCAAGTAATAGTAGTTACAAGATGTCAGAGCACCAAATATATAATAGCAAGGCGTCCCATACATTACATATTGGATGATCATGAAGCTAGTCGTACAAAATGTCAGGACTAGCAAGAGTTCAGTCATACATGATCAACCCTAGGATCTGTCAATCATGTTATAGCCCGTAGGCAGACAGTAAGTAAGGTACAATCGAGCTAACACGTGCTCGCCGGCTAAACGCCTCAAAAGAATAATTTTACAATAAAGTGGGAGGACAAAAAGAAATCCACTCGTTGCCAGGGTTACGCCTGGTGGTCACCATCTGGCTGGAAGACAGTAGGTAGATCCTCTGGTGCTGCTCCGATATCTGGCCACACAAAACCAGCTGGGTCAGACCCCAGAAAGAGCAAGTGCCACAAAGGAGGCTTCACTTAGGAACTAAAACCAGCATATCACAATAGAATAATAAAGATAAATAATAATTAAAGAACTGATAATAATAGAGATAACAACAGTAAACTGAGTACGAGGAAACCATTCAAGTAGCCAGGTCACAACCCTTAAACCAAACAAGGACCGGGGTTGCAGCCCTTCACCTGAATAGAAATCCGTCTCAAATACTATTGGTATAATGAGGACAATAAACGAAAAGAGGACATAGAACTGCTCCGGGAGCCAGGTTACAACCCTTAAACCAAACAAGGACCGGGGTTGTAACCCTTCGCCTGAACAGAACTGGACCCCTGATCTTTATTGTTAATGTCGGTATAAATAATCACGATATTGAAGTAAGGTAAAACATGACAAGCATGACATGGGGAGCAATAAGACAATAAACGAGGAGAGGACACAGAACTGCTCCGGGAGCCAGGTTACAACCCTTAAACCAAACAAGGACCGGGGTTGTAACCCTTCGCCTGAACAGAACTGGACCCCTGATCTTTATTGTTAATGTCGGTATAAATAATCACGATATTGAAGTAAGGTAAAACATGACAAGCATGACATGGGGAGCAATAAGACAATAAATGAGGAGAGGACACAGAACTGCTCCGGGAGCCAGGTTACAACCCTTAAACCAAACAAGGACCGGGGTTGTAACCCTTCGCCTGAACAGAACTGGACCCCTGATCTTTATTGTTAAGGCGGGCACAATAAGCAGGACGATATATGATAAGATAACCATGGAACTATTCAGATAGCCAAGTTACAACCCTTAAACCAAACAAGGATCGGGGTTGTAACCCTTCACCTGAACAGAACTTGGTGTCCCATCATTTATCGATACGAGAAATCATGTCCTGATACAATCTTGTACAGGATCAGGATAAGACTAAGCTGGAATAAACTTCATCCAATCAATCACGGCCAATCAAGAGTACGGCTTGATACTTTTAACTAACTAGGGTTATCACAGGCCTAGTTACTAGCAAGATGCAATGAGATTATCCCAACAGCCACAAGCCCTGCAGACCATCCGGTTATCCGGGTCGAATGTCCGTTTATGAAGGGTGCACCACATGACTGTGTGCTGAAAATGTGCCCTACTCGTCGGTAGGCTACAAGTCCACTTAATGCGCCCAGATAACGGGATTGCCTGTAGCTGGGAATCTCTTCATGACTACTGAATCATTCTAGTTAATTAGCCTTAGTCAATTTCAGTAGGTAACCCTGACCGTGGTACTCAGGGATTCCCATCCTAGACATGATGCAAGACAGTACCAGTTTATTTGTACAAACGCAATCGTCCACGGTGTCCAGGTCAGTCATACTTGTCATGTCAGGCTAGCTGTCATAACAGCATGTCGAGACATATTATGCCAGTTTACTTGTCAAGAGTACGCCACAGCGACATCATATTCGTCAACTGCGACATGGGCCAACAGCGACATCATATTCGTCAACTGCGACATACGTCAACAGAGACATCATATGCGCCAACTGCGACATGATATGCGGCTACCACGACATGCGCTTCATTGCAACATGCGCCTTCTGCGACATGCGCCTTCTGCGACATGCTGTGGATGAACATAGAAATGACCAGAAATTGTTTTGGCCATAACTTTCTCATCCGAAGTCGAAATCTAGCGAAACAAAAGCCAAAACTGCATGAAATTAAATTATCTACAACATGGAACAATCAAAATATGAAAATAATGAAGTTTGGTAGATCAAAACCCAAGAAATCCGAAAATAATATAAACTTAGATCTACAAGAAAATATCCATCAAAATGGAAAATGCCAAGTTCTAAAGAGGCTTGGAATCAAGTAAGGAAGAGAATGGAACAATAAAACTTGAGATCCATCATGAAGCAAGTTTGTACTTGCCTAAGCTCTCTCTCTCTTTCTCCAGGTGGTTGAAGAAGTTATGATAGGGAAGAAGAAGAATAATGAAGAGAGAGAAAGGGGAATGGGTTAATAAAGGGTAGTGGTGGTGGTAGGTAGGGGTTTTCTTTTGGTTCATGATGAACCCAAAAGCAAACCAAACCAAGCTAAGCCGAACCAAGTTAAGCCACAACCAATGACATGCCAAAATAACCATGCAGAAAAATACGCAATACGAGTCAAGAATACGTACACGTATACCAAGATACGTAATACGAACCACAGGCATTACAACTCTACCCACCTTCAAAGAATTCCGTCCTCGGAATTTAATCAAGAGGCTAGAATTACAAGGACAAGCTATACTAATCGTAAGCTATAACAAGCAGTCTATCATGCAGTCATTTATTCAAGCAAGAAATTGAAAGCATAAGGCATAAGGAAGACATTATACCTTACGAGTCAAACAGGTCGAGATATCGTGATCGGATATCATTCTCACGCTCCCACGTCGACTCATCCAAAGAGTGATGACCCCAAGCAACTCGGACTAACTTGATAGTCTTGTTCTTGAGGGTCTTCTCTCTTCGGTCCAATATAGACACGGGTCTCTCCTCATACGAAAGGTTGGTACCAACAACCAATTCCGAATGATCCAGGATGTGGCTCGGGTCCGAGATATACCGTCGCAGTTGGGATACATGGAATACGTCATGCACCTCATGTAGCGATGGTGGAAGAGCGAGACGATAGGATACATCTTCTACTCACTCCAGAATGTCGAATGGCCCTATATACCTAGGACTAAGCTTTCCTCGTACGCCGAAACGAATGACGCCGCGGTTAGACGAAATCCTCAGGAATACATGGTCGCCGACAGAAAACTTAAGAGGGCGCCGATGAGAATCGGCCCAATGACGCTGGCGATCTTGGGCAACTCGAAGATGATCTCTGACTTTCCTGACCACCTCAACAGTCTGAGCAATCATTTCCGGACCAAGCATCTGCCTCTCTCCGACATCGTCCCAGGCTAGCGGGGATCGACACTTCCTACCATACAGTGCCTCGAACGGTGCCATCTGGATACTGGCCTAGAAACTATTATTGTACGAGAACTCCACCAGGTGCACGTGATCTTCCCACGAACCACCGAAGTCGAGTGTACATGACCGCAACATATCTTCAAGAGTCTGGATCGTACGCTCCGACTGGCCATCTGTCTGCGGGTGATAAGCTGAACTGAACTGGAGGTGAGTTCCCAAACTTTCTTGCAAGCTACGCCAAAAGTGCGACGTAAATCTTGAATCTCTGTCTGAAGTGATACTGACTGGTACACCGTGTAACCTGACAATCTGTCGGAGATATATCTCCGCTAGCTGTCATACTCTTAGTATTATTATTATTATTATTATTATTATTATTATTAATATTATTTATTATTGCTATTTGCTTCAAAAAAAAAAAGAGAAATAAAGAAGAATGGAGAAGGATTATGTGTCCCATGTATTTAATTGGGGGGACACCTCACCACCCTCTCATTTAAATTTTCCACCCCAACACACAAACACACCTCACCATCTCACCCTTCTATATAAATCCTGTCACGACCCACACCCATTTTTTTAAAACGGATACGAGACGTGTCCAAGCCAGCCTACGCCGCAGTGTCGGCGGTAGTACGCTGTCACGGCCATGAAGATCATAATCACAAAGATGCTCATTCACATAATTAATTTAATTTACAATAATCACAAGTTTTACATTTGCAGGAAAATATAAACTTGTACAAATATTGAATGACTATAACTTGACTATCTAACTAATCTTCTAGGCTCGTCTGCAAGTAAACCCGAACTCCCCAACCTAAGTGAATCCACGGCTAACCTGAAAATGTTGGTTTCCAGTCAGGAATGGAACGAGCACAATCCACTGAATGCAATTTCAATAAAGAAAATGACTATAAAATAAAGGTTAGACATCAATCATGAGTTTTGAAAATAAACAGTAAAGCCGTAAGAATAGACAGAAAATCAATAGTAGATAAATAGACACATATACTTTCCCCACTGTTAGAAGTACCTTTGATATGTGATCGGTCTCGGGACAATTATGCGACACGGTCTACACGGTCTAAAGTTACACGGTCTACAGTTACACGGTCTACAGTTACACGGTCTACAGAAAATATTGCAATAAAGAAATACTGTCTACAGAATAATAATCACGAACTACACAGTTTAAATGCAATAATAATCACGGTCTACACTGTCTACTTTGCAATAAATAAATTACTGTCTACACGGTCTACTTGAAATAAAAGCAATACGGTCTACACGGTCTACAAAAAATAAATACAACACGGTCTACACGGTCTACACGGTCTAAGGTCAGATCACACATCCTTGGTACTTCTCATTCCCGACTCAACAATTTATAATAGAAAATAATCACATAACTAATGACTAATCAATGAAATATAGTGAAAATCAATATCAAAATACAGACAATAAACTGTACTCGCCTGTGGTCCTTTGCTGGTGAAATCGACAGTCTGAACTACTCAATGTGCCACAATAGTCAAAACCCGTACAACAGTTCCCGGAAGCTGAAATATACATCACCAATATTCTCAGAATAGTCAAATTAGCTAGGGTTACCTGTCCTTAAGTCCAATTCTGGACACAGGGGCAAAACGGTAATTTCGGGCAAAAACGATGTCCGCCGTTGGACCCGCTTTGCACCAAAAAGCGTGCCAGAGTCAACGGTCTCTAAAGTCATCAAACTACATGTCTACGGATCCAGTTTTTCGATACGAACCTGTCCCTATGTCCAGAGTTGGATTCCGGCGGGCCGTGCACAAAATCACCCGTTGAGTGGGACCGTGGGGCCCGCAAAACGACGTCGGATTCAACTGTCTCAGAATTGGACCAAACTTGGCATACAGGACCAAAAAAATGATACGGTTCTGTTGGCACAAGTTTCGTCTCGATCCGATGAGCGTGCACAAAGTAATTGAGAAATTTGCAAAGTGCACGATACGGTGAATATCGACGGATACGCATCAAATTCGTCGCGCACACGCGACCAATTTAAATTTCGTCAAAGCCCACACGACCACGAAGTCGATACGCAGCTTTCGATGCTTTCGGTTCGCGACCACGTCGTCCGGATTGGCGTGACGCACGTCGTGTGGAGCGTTTTCATGAATTTTAAAACAGGTTTTTCATGAACTTTGGGGTCCGATTTCTCGGTGCGTAGTCGATAAAATCGACTTCTGTGAATTGGGTTGCGGAATCCTACATGTTGTCTAAAAGTCTGTTCAAAAAGAATTTCAAATCTGGCATTAGGTCGATCATAATCGATCTCCAACCGTGGGTGTTTGGACTGTAATAAGCCCTGTTTTCGAACAGGTTTTCGCCGATATTGGCGTCCAGTTTCTGGGCAGGTTGTGATGCGATCCTCAAATCCCTTTGGTGGGATCTCGAGAGGGTTATATAGGCTTTCCGAACTAATTTACGGAACGCAAAATGACGGAGTACAGGGAAAGAAATTTACCCACGAAGTTGGAGGTTGGGTTGACGTTGCTGTCGATCTTCCTCGGTCGACCGCGCGCGCGCGCTGCCTCCGGCGCGTCGTGGCCGCGCGCGGCGGCGCCCTAGGCCGGGGAGGTCGCTGGGACAGGGTGTCGGCGCGGTGGGGTTCGGAAATTAGGGTTTCGTCGACTCTCGGTTCTCTCCCTCTCTTATATATATATATAGTTCCTTCCTCTCGCGCCTGTACGCTCGGGCTGGAAAAAAACTTAAGTTGGCTTATTCTCGTTTTAACCCCTCACATTTTCCTTTTTTTCGTTTTCTTTCTTTCTTTTTTTTTCCTTTTCTTTTTCTATTTCTTTCTATTTCTTTTATTACAATACTTATATATAAATCCCCCCCCCCAACACACAAACACACCTCACCATCTCACCCTTCTATATAAATCCCCCCCCTTAACACAAAAACACACACACACACTTAAGAGAAGGAAAGGAAAAAAAAACAAAAAAACAAAAACACTCACACCTCCCCACACTCACCCGACCCCCCTTTTCCCTTGCTGCTGCCCGCTGCCGCCGCCCGCCACCCGCTGCCGCCGCTGGCCGCCCCCTCCGGGTCACCTCCTCCTCATCCACTCCATCTTCACCTCCTTCCCCCTCTACTCCAACTTCCCCAAGGAGGGAAACCTAGGTAATTTTTCCTCTTCTTCCTCAATCCCTATGTTTTAGTTCAATTCCAACTAGGTTAGGTCACTAACAAAGTAATTTTTGCTTTTGGGTTCTAATTAGGGTTTGTGAAGAAGTTTGGATCATTCCCCACCCAAGGCAAGTCCTCCTCTCCTTCTTCTTCTCAATATTTCCATCTAGGTTAATGGAACTCATAATTATTCCTTTATTATCGTGTTAAAATTCTGAAATTATAGCTTCATGAATAATTTGGTAATACCAGAAAATTGAAATTGTAGGGTTTAATCTTCAAAAATCTGAAATTTCATATTATAAGTTTGGAATATAATTAGTTAGGGTAATATCTCTGAATTTTGTTTAGTAAAATTCTGAAAGTTAATAATACTGAAATCAAGTCATGATAAATTAAACTGTTGCAAATCCTAATTCCTAGTAATTATTTAATTTGACATAAACAAAAGTATTAAATATTTATGGTATGATAGTTCGAACAAGTGAATAATCGAATAGACACAAGTAGAGAAATCAATTTCGAACACGAACTTTGGACTTGCGATTTATGGACATGAACTATTGGACTCTCCATGAACAAACAAACACAAATGAACATATGGGACTCTCCAATGGTAAGTTGTCATAAAAAAAAATTTTGGAACTGAACAACAGAACCATTCACAGGAAGGTAAAGTATGAGGACTTGTTATTTTCTACGTTCTTAATTCCTTTATGTGTACGCTATCTATATATATATATATACATACATATTACATATTGTATATATATATACATACATATTGTATATAAACTATCTACAAATACATCTATGCATATTGTATACATATGTACTATCTACATAATATATATATACATACATATCGTTTATAAACTATCTACAAATACATCTATACATATTATATATATATGTACTATCTACATAATGTATATATACATACCTATTATCTACATACATGATATATGAGTATATGCAAATATATGTATAGTATCTACATACTATCTACCTAGTATATAAATATATATATGTACATGTTTTCATTTTAAGTCTCTACATGTTGCCTAGTATAACTTGCAAGGGAAAATTATGGCCATCATTGTATTGCTTGCTAATTGCAAAAATCGCCTTCCGACTGATTGCTAAAGAAAGGTAAAATATGCTTATTCCCTCGCTTGCCAAAAGGTAAAAGGTGTCTAATTATTTATCCTTCTTTACTTTTTATATAAACTGCATGGTCCGGTGTTGAGAGTTGCTCCACCGAAGGGGTCGGCGAGCCCAATTTTTATTTGTGTGGTTCCGGTGTTGAGAGTTGCTCCACCGAAGGGGTCGGCGAGCCCATATTTTCTTACCATTTATATATGTTTTCTGTAAATTTGCGGGGCTCCTAAATACAAAGGAGACTCTGCCAAAATTTTTGAGAAATTCTAGAGATAGTTAAATTTTCTGACTTTTGGAAAATTTTAGAAAGTTTCATATATAGGAAGCATTGGGCGGGGAGAACAACTGAATATTTCTAGATATCCCGTAACATAATAACAATGAAAGCTGATCAGTATTTCGGAAATCCGTACTTCTATTTTCAAATAGAGAGTACTAGCCCAAGGGAGGCTCGGAAATCAATTCATCTATTTCGACAGTAACATCAAATAGATGTTTAGCCCAAGGGAGGCTCGGAATTCACAGCCTGATCCCAGGTTAACGGGATTGTTCACGGGAAGCATCTAGAGAATTATTCAGATTATTGTTCTCAATTGCATTAGATTTCATCTTACTCCAAGGGTAACTCATACCTACCTTGGGTAGGCAGTTTGCTCAAGGGAAGCAAATCTTACAGAAAGCTCAAGGGAAGCTCGGAAATCTCACAATCCCTGGAGTAGGATGATGGTTACATGTGTTATTTTAGTAAAAATTAAGGGTATATATATATATACATATATATATATGCTTATATACATACATATATGCAGTTGCACAAGTCTTTTTAAAAACCGCATCTTTCAATTTTATTTATTTATATTTCATCGCCCTTGACCGAGGACTTGCTTGTCGTTTCTAAACGACCTAGTTTTGTTCACTAGGTGAAGAAGAAGACGTCTCTGCTGAAGTATCGCCGCAATACCTCGAGGAGTAAACCATTGTTTATAGCTAGGACGAGAACTTCTCAGTCATTATGCATTTGTTTTGTAATAAATCTGTATAAGAATTGTTGGAAAAGTTCCCTGTACAATATGCTTAATGTTATGAAATTTCTAGTATTTTCCATTTTGCTGATATTACGGGCGACAATCGCGATTTCGGCGCGTAGCCTGGAGATGTGTTTCTGACGTCACCCTTCCATCCGGGAAGCGAGACGTGACACGTCTTTTAGTGGTGGCCCATGCAGGTCAGCAAAATGGAAAATACGAGGAATGGAACCTAGGTATACATAGACATAGGTTCTAGACTTACATAACCACCATGCCTTAGAAGTTATTAAGAAGGCAGTATAAGTAGTTAGTAGCATCTTCCTTTACAGTTTCCTCTCTAAAATCTTAGTCTTAGAGATACTAATCTAAGAAATTCCTGGTGTAGATCATGTCACGGTTCGTACCCTTTGCAAGGTTAGGAAATGGCATCCACTGCCTAGACGAGTATTATGCATTTGTAAGAAAAATGTGGCACGTAGCGCCAAAGGGGATGATAGAAGCCTATGGGGTCCACTATGAATTGAAATATCCAGTAGTGACAGACATAAACGACGAAAGAAAGGAGTACTATAACTCAGTGCACTACTACATCCTGATCAAGGCGGAACCCTCTGGAGACCCAGAAACTGACCGTAACGGCACCTTAGAAGAATGGCTGCAGACTCACCCCGACGTGAAGATTCACAATATAAGGAAGATGTGGATTTAAGGTCACTAAGTATAATTAATATATGAATATAAGTATATAAAGAGTGCAAGTAGGCATAAAGGAGTATGAACTTATAAATGATATGTAAATGTCTGACATATATATGTCTTGAATATAGTTAGAATGCAACCTACCAAATATGTAAGTCCTGAGGCTTATTGTACTATAAAGATGTATAAAAATATGCCTTTTCTAAATTCATATATTTCCTATAGGTAATTCTTACTTAAGGATATAATGAGTATAGGTATGGATCTATTCATGTCCAGCTTAGAATGGGATGGAAGTGATTACTCCCTATATCTATACCAACGGTAAGCTAGAACCATGTGGAGCGCACCCGATTGGTACGACGTGCATGTCTACCAGATATTCTATGGAGTCAGGCGTCCCATCATCCGAGACATCGAGGATGGCGCTGAAGTTGATTTTGAGAATATCACATATTGCCTCTATGTTCGGGATCCAAATCGCTTCTATATTGCACTGCATGGTTATGAGGGAACCCTAGAAGACTTTGAAAGATTACATCCAGAAGTAGAAATCCTTGCTGAAGACAGAGTTCTCATTGAGGCAGTAGAATAGAAAGCTGAAACCTGTACAAGTGAAGAAGAAGGTCTTTTGTCAGTTGTACTATATGTTGGATATGTACAAGTATAGAGTAAAATAGATCACCATGTCACATTTTGGGAGGAATGGGTGACATGAGTAGATGTAGTACAAAAAAAAAAGAGGGGGGATAAAGTAGATGTGAAATGAGAGTGGAAGTATCATTTTGTACCACTCTCATTCAAAAATGAAATATAAATGTGGTTGTAAATACACTTGTGTTATAGATAAAACATTTCGGATGATTCCCTAAGAATTGCATTTTTAATTTCAGGATATGGACAACCACGATCGGCAAATTAATACGTCCCCGCAGGAACCAACTGTAGCCGACATGTTTAAGCTATTCCAGCAATTATTGGAGTCTAATAGTCAACAAGCCCATGCTGCTCAGGCTACCAATACTACAATATTGGAGCAAATGCAGAACTCCAATAATACAAGGGACAGAGCCTTAAAAGACTTCAGGGATCTAAAGCCGCCTAAGTTTCAGGGGACTGAGAACGCAATAGAAGCAGGACAATGGCTGAAAACCATCGAGGGTCTAATGAAGGCTGCAAAGCTTCGACCTGAGGACATGGTGCCAGCAATTTGCATCCAGTTAGAAGACATCGCTGGATATTGGTGGAGTGCTGAATATCCGGAAGACTCTGATGAAGATATGACATGGGCGGAATTCAAGAAGAAATTTGAAGGGAGATTCTATCCTAAATCAGCACGGATAGAATTAGAGCGACAATTTAACTACCTTAAACAAGGAAAACGCACCGTTGATGAGTATGCTGTGGAATTTTCCAGACTCAGTCGATTCGCCCCTCACATTATAGCTGATGAAGAAACAAAAATTTCTAGGTTCTTGGAAGGGCTTGGGACCCAATTGAAAAGTAGGGTCGCGTCCTATCGGTGCCAGACCTTTTCTGAAGTAACAGAAGCTGCTCGAGACCAAGAAAGGATACTGAAAGAAGAACAACCTTTCCGGTCTCCACAACCTAAGAGGAGTTTTGAGGAGGGGGCATCCTCCAAGAATCATTGGCAGGGACCACCTAAGCGTCCGCAGAATGGCAACCCAGACAAATTCATTATCTGCGACTACTGCCGGAAGCCAGGACATAAAAGAAATGTATGTAGGAGAAGATTGGGACTTTGTCTAAAGTGCGGAGCAGGAAACCATTCGACCGGTCAGTGCCCTCAGCTGCCTGTGATTGGAGCAATCCCACAAGGCTTCAACCCGGGTTACCGACCGTTGTTTCAGGAGACCAAACCACGACCAATGATTCAGGCACCACCACAAGCTGTCAGAACCAATGGAAATCAGCAAAGGCCGCCCTATGCCCCTCAGGCATATCAGTTCCAACAAGCACAACGGGCGATTCAAGCTCAGAATAATAATAATAATAAGAGAAATAGGCAAGGCCAAGCGTTCGTAATGGGAGCTGAAGATGCAAGTATTCCAGGAGAAGTGGTTTCAGGTACTATTCTAGTTTCCTCATATCCAGCTTCAGTATTATTTGATTCCGGGGCCACCCATTCATTTATAGCATCTTCCTTTATATCACAACGTGAGATAGATTCTCAACCTCTAACTAAACCATTAAGAGTCCTCACGGGAAATGGGGTGGTAGAAGTTAGTCGAGTATGTAGTAAATGCCCCATAAAACTGGATGGAGGAGCTTTTCGTACCCGGTTACTTGTCTTTCCGACAAGCAATTATGATGTAATATTGGGTATGGATTGGCTGACTGCAACTTTAGCTAATATAGACTGTGGACAGGGGAAAATTTTATTCCAACTCCCTGACGGAGAGTCATATGAGTTTATAAGGGACCAGAATGAATTCAATGCAGATGAATTAGCGAAATTTGAGTTACCCGTAATGTTACATGAATCAACAGAGCAGATATTTCCAAGGGTAGTAGAAGAATTCAAGGATGTGTTTCCAGAAGAATTGCCAGGACTACCTCCAGATAGAGCCGTAGAATTCTCTATAGATCTAATACCAGGGGCTGCACCCATAGCCAAAAAGATATACCCAATGAACAAAGAGGAGCTAGCTGAGTTAAATAAACAAATAAAGGAATTGTTATCAAAGGGATTTATTCAGCCTAGTGCTTCACCATGGGGTGCACCAGTAGTATTTGTGAAAAAGAAAGATGGTACCTTACGCCTGGTGATTGACTATAGGGCCTTGAATGAGGTTACCATCAAGAATAAATATCCCTTACCTAGGATTGATCAACTGTTTGATCAGTTAGGAGAGGCAAGGGTATTTTCAAAAATTGATTTAAGATCTGGATACCATCAGGTAAAGGTGAAAAAAGAAGACATTCCAAAAACTGCATTTAGGACTCGGTATGGGCATTACGAATTCTTAGTTATGCCATTCGGGTTAACAAATGCACCAGCTATATTTATGGACCTGATGAATCGAATATTTTATCAATATCTGGATAAATTTGTAATTGTATTCATTGATGATATTCTTATATACTCCAAAAGTGAAGAAGAACATGAGGAACATTTGAGAATTGTACTGCAAACCTTGCGGGAAGAACAGTTATATGCCAAGCTTAGCAAATGTGAATTTTGGCTGGACCAAATACCTTTTTTAGGACATATTGTCAGCGGAGAAGGGATTTCGGTAGATCCGAAGAAAATAGAAGCAGTTAAGTCTTGGCCAACACCAAAGTCCGTAGCAGAAGTCAGAAGCTTTTTAGGACTAGCTGGTTACTATCGAAGATTCGTGGAGAATTTTTCAAGGATTGCAGAACCTTTAACCCGTCTTACCCGGAAGGAAGAAAAATTTATCTGGACGGAAAAATGTCAAGCAGCATTTGATGAGTTAAAGGAAAGGTTAATTACAGCCCCAATACTAGCATTACCATCTGGCTCAGGCGGATATGAAATATATAGTGATGCATCAGGCAAAGGCCTGGGGTGTGTACTAATGCAACATGGAAGAGTCATAGCATATGCATCTCGACAGCTGAAGACACATGAAAGAAATTATCCAACACATGACCTTGAACTTGCTGCTGTAGTATTTGCCCTTAAGCTATGGAGACATTATTTATATGGGGAGAGAATTAAAATATATACAGACCACAAAAGCTTAAAATATGTCTTCACACAAAAAGAAATCAATATGAGACAAAGACGATGGCTAGAATTGCTGAAAGACTTTGATATGGAGCTAGAATATCATCCAGGAAAAGCCAATAAGGTGGCTGATGCTCTGAGTAGAAGACCCGAAGCTTTCCTTATGAATATACCTAAGGAAATCCTCGAGGATCTAAGAAAAATGGGAATTGAAGTAGTATGCCCGGTAACTGATGGGATATGGCAAAATTTACAAATACAATCCTCCTTAATAGATAAAATTAAAGAAGGACAGCAAAATGATTCAAAATTGCAGAAACTTTGGAAACAAACGGAGGCAGGACTCCAGACCGGGATAAGGAAGCATCCGGATGGATCGCTAAGATTCGGAGATCGATTATGTGTGCCCAGTGGAGATTTGAGAACAGAGGTCATGTCTGAAGCTCATAGTTCGCAATATTCCATTCATCCAGGCAGCACTAAGATGTATAAAGACTTAAAACAGACATTTTGGTGGCATGGAATGAAGAGAGAAATCGCCAGGTTTGTATCTAAATGTCTTGTGTGCCAACAAGTGAAAGCAGAACATCAGAGGACAGCAGGACTTCTCCAACCATTACCTATCCCCGAGTGGAAATGGGAGCATCTTACCATGGATTTTGTGACAGGACTGCCTAGGACCCAAAGAGGAAATAATGCTATTTGGGTCATTGTAGATAGACTCACTAAGTCCGCTCGATTTCTTCCTTTTCGAGTAGGACAATCAACAGAAGTACTAGCAGATATGTATTTGAAGCAGATTGTGAGTCAGCATGGGGTACCCGTAAGTATAGTGTCAGATAGGGATACCAGGTTTACTTCACATTTCTGGAGAAGTTTGCAGGAAAATCTTGGCACCCAGTTGAAATATAGCTCCGCTTACCATCCCCAAACAGACGGCCAGTCTGAAAGAACAATTCAGACCTTAGAAGACATGCTGAGAGCTTGTACCTTAGATTTTGGGGGAGCTTGGGATGATCATCTACATCTGGTGGAATTTTCATATAACAACAGTTATCATGATAGTATCAAAATGGCTCCTTTTGAAGCACTGTATGGTAGAAAGTGTAGATCGCCGGTATGCTGGACCGACGTAGGAGAAAGACAGTTGTTAGGACCAGAACTGGTGACACAAACTGTGGATATAGTCAAGATAATAAAAAGTCACTTGCAAGCAGCCCAGGATAGACAGAAGATGTGGGCTGATAAGCATCGAAGAATACTGGAATTTCAACCTGGAGATCATGTCTTTCTGAAAATCTCACCAACCAAGGGAACAATCAGATTTGGGACCAGAGGAAAACTGAGTCCGAGATACATTGGGCCCTTCGACATATTGGAGAAAGTAGGGAATGTATCATATCGGCTTGCCTTACCCCCAACACTAGAGGGAGTTCACAATGTATTCCATGTTTCTCAATTGCGAAGATATGTGTCGGACCCTAGCCATATACTCGACCATTCAGAAATTTCTGTTGGACCTACACTACGGATTGAACAGAAACCCGTTGGGATCTTGGACCGAAGAGAGAAGATACTCCGCAATCGGATCATTCCATTAGTACGAGTCACATGGAGCAAGGATTCGCCTGGAAATTCAACTTGGGAGAAGGAAGAAGATATGCGGAAACAATATCCGTATCTATTTCCATAAACCAGGTGAGCAATAAATCGTTGTACTAATTATTTTAAATTCCGAGGACGGAATTTTTCTAAGGGGAGTAGACTTGTCATACTCTTAGTATTATTATTATTATTATTATTATTAATATTATTTATTATTGCTATTTGCTTCAAAAAAAAAAGAGAAATAAAGAAGAATGGAGAAGGATTATGTGTCCCATGTATTTAATTGGGGGGACACCTCACCACCCTCTCATTTAAATTTTCCACCCCAACACACAAACACACCTCACCATCTCACCCTTCTATATAAATCCCCCCCCCCTTAACACAAAAACACACACACACACTTAAGAGAAGGAAAGGAAAAAAAAAAACAAAAAACAAAAACACTCACACCTCCCCACACTCACCCGACCCCCCTTTTCCCTTGCTGCTGCCCGCTGCCGCCGCCTGCCGCCGCCCGCCGCCCGCTGCCGCCGCTGGCCGCCCCCTCCGGGTCACCTCCTCCTCATCCACTCCATCTTCACCTCCTTCCCCCTCTACTCCAACTTCCCCAAGGAGGGAAACCTAGGTAATTTTTCCTCTTCTTCCTCAATCCCTATGTTTTAGTTCAATTCCAACTAGGTTAGGTCACTAACAAAGTAATTTTTGCTTTTGGGTTCTAATTAGGGTTTGTGAAGAAGTTTGGATCATTCCCCACCCAAGGCAAGTCCTCCTCTCCTTCTTCTTCTCAATATTTCCATCTAGGTTAATGGAACTCATAATTATTCCTTTATTATCGTGTTAAAATTCTGAAATTATAGCTTCATGAATAATTTGGTAATACCAAAAAATTGAAATTGTAGGGTTTAATCTTCAAAAATCTGAAATTTCATATTATAAGTTTGGAATATAATTAGTTAGGGTAATATCTCTGAATTTTGTTTAGTAAAATTCTGAAAGTTAATAATACTGAAATCAAGTCATGATAAATTAAACTGTTGCAAATCCTAATTCCTAGTAATTATTTAATTTGACATAAACAAAAGTATTAAATATTTATGGTATGATATTTCGAACAAGTGAATAATCGAATAGACACAAGTAGAGAAATCAATTTCGAACACGAACTTTGGACTTGCGATTTATGGACATGAACTATTGGACTCTCCATGAACAAACAAACACAAATGAACATATGGGACTCTCCAATGGTAAGTTGTCATAAAAAAAAATTTTGGAACTGAACAACAGAACCATTCATGGGAAGGTAAAGTATGAGGACTTGTTATTTTCTACGTTCTTAATTCCTTTATGTGTACGCTATCTATATATATATATATACATACATATTACATATTGTATATATATATACATACATATTGTATATAAACTATCTACAAATATATCTATGCATATTGTATACATATGTACTATCTACATAATATATATATACATACATATCGTTTATAAACTATCTACAAATACATCTATACATATTATATATATATGTACTATCTACATAATGTATATATACATACCTATTATCTACATACATGATATATGAGTATATGCAAATATATGTATAGTATCTACATACTATCTACCTAGTATATAAATATATATATGTACATGTTTTCATTTTAAGTCTCTACATGTTGCCTAGTATAACTTGCAAGGGAAAATTATGGCCATCATTGTATTGCTTGCTAATTGCAAAAATCGCCTTCCGACTGATTGCTAAAGAAAGGTAAAATATGCTTATTCCCTCGCTTGCCAAAAGGTAAAAGGTGTCTAATTATTTATCCTTCTTTACTTTTTATATAAACTGCATGGTCCGGTGTTGAGAGTTGCTCCACCGAAGGGGTCGGCGAGCCCAATTTTTATTTGCGTGGTTCCGGTGTTGAGAGTTGCTCCACCGAAGGGGTCGGCGAGCCCATATTTTCTTACCATTTATATATGTTTTCTGTAAATTTGCGGGGCTCCTAAATACAAAGGAGACTCTGCCAAAATTTTTGAGAAATTCTAGAGATAGTTAAATTTTCTGACTTTTGGAAAATTTTAGAAAGTTTCATATATAGGAAGCATTGGGCGGGGAGAACAACTGAATATTCCTAGATTTCCCGTAACATAATAACAATGAAAGCTGATCAGTATTTCGGAAATCCGTACTTCTATTTTCAAATAGAGAGTACTAGCCCAAGGGAGGCTCGGAAATCAATTCATCTATTTCGACAGTAACATCAAATAGATGTTTAGCCCAAGGGAGGCTCGGAATTCACAGCCTGATCCCAGGTTAACGGGATTGTTCACGGGAAGCATCTAGAGAATTATTCAGATTATTGTTCTCAATTGCATTAGATTTCATCTTACTCCAAGGGTAACTCATACCTACCTTGGGTAGGCAGTTTGCTCAAGGGAAGCAAATCTTACAGAAAGCTCAAGGGAAGCTCGGAAATCTCACAATCCCTGGAGTAGGATGATGGTTACAAGTGTTATTTTAGTAAAAATTAAGGGTATATATATATATACATATATATATGCTTATATACATACATATATGCAGTTGCACAAGTCTTTTTAAAAACCGCATCTTTCAATTTTATTTATTTATATTTCATCGCCCTTGACCGAGGACTTGCTTGTCGTTTCTAAACGACCTAGTTTTGTTCACTAGGTGAAGAAGAAGACGTCTCTGCTGAAGTATCGCCGCAATACCTCGAGGAGTAAACCATTGTTTATAGCTAGGACGAGAACTTCTCAGTCATTATGCATTTGTTTTGTAATAAATCTGTATAAGAATTGTTGGAAAAGTTCCCTGTACAATATGCTTAATGTTATGAAATTTCTAGTATTTTCCATTTTGCTGATATTACGGGCGACAATCGCGATTTCGGCGCGTAGCCTGGAGATGTGTTTCTGACGTCACCCTTCCATCCGGGAAGCGGGACGTGACACTAGCTGAGCCGTCGACTGACCAACTCTAAACGGGAGAAAGTGAGCCACCTTCGTGAGCCTGTCTATGACAACCCAAATAGCGTCTCTGCCCGCCGGGGATCTAGGCAATCCAGTCACAAAATCCATGGTTGCATGCTCCCATTTCCACTCGGGAATCGACAATGGTTGAAGTAGTCCAGCTGGTCTCTGATGTTCAGCCTTAACTTGTTGGCAGACTAAACAACGAGAGACAAACCGGGCTATCTCCCTCTTCATGCCATTCTACCAAAAGTGTTGGCGGATATCACGGTACATCTTCGTTCCACCGGGATGAATGGAATACTGCGAACTGTGGGACTCTGCCATGATCTCCTGTCTGATATCTCCACTGGGTACACAAAGACGCTTGCCATGTCGAAGTGTACCGTCTTCATGAATGCATAACTCTGGTCTTTGTCCTGCCTCACACTCTGCTCTAAGTCGCTGAAGCTTAGAATCTGCCGACTGCGCCATCCGGATCCTCTCGACTATAGTGGACTGGACTTGCATGCTGGCCATCAATGCCACACTGGAAGGGAGGACAACCTCTATACCCATCTTCTGAAGATCGGCTAACAGTTCTGGTTGCGCTGTTAGGAAATAAATTTCGTCCCTCCTGCTCAATGCATCTGCAACAACATTGGCCTTCCCTGGGTGGTACTGCAAGTTGACATCATAATCCACAAGCAGCTCTAGCCATCTCCTCTGACGCATGTTGAGATCCTTCTGGGTGAAAACATACTTCAGGCTCTTGTGGTCGGTGAAGATCTCCACCATATCTCCGTACAAGTAGTGCCTCCACAACTTAAGTGCAAACACTACTGCTGCCAGCTCCAAGTCATGGGTTGGGTAATTCCTCTCATGATCACGGAGTTGTCGTGACGCATAAGCTATTACCTTCCCATGCTGCATCAGAACACATCCTAAACCTCTGCCTGAAGCATCACAGTACACTGAAAATCCTCCAGTTCCATCTGGAAGCGTGAGAATAGGAGCCGTCATCAAGCCTCGCTTCAATCTCTCAAAAGAATCCTGGTATTCTGCTGTCCAAGCAAACTGCACATCCTTGCGGGTCAACTGGATCAACGGCGCTGAAATCCGAGCAAAGTCTGAAACGAATCGCCGGTAGTAGCCGGCCAATCCAAGGAAACTGCGAACTTCTGCAACTGTGCTGGGCACTGGCCACGACTCAATAGCCACGATCTTCTGGGGATCCACTTCTACTCCTCCTCGGGTGATGATATGGCCCAAGTACGAAATACGATCGAGCCAGAACTCGCATTTACTAAACTTGGCATACAACTGGTGCTCTCTGAGAATCTGGAGGACAATTCTGAGATGATGCTCATGCTCCGCCTCACTCTTACTGTAGACCAAGATGTCATCTAGGAACACAATCACGAACTGATCCAAATAAGGCATGAAGATACGATTCATGAGGTCCATGAATACTGCCGGCGCATTGGTTGCTCCAAATGGCATCAAAAGGAACTCCCAATGCCCATATCTCGATCTGAATGCTGTCTTCGGGATGTCCTGCTCTCTGACTCTGATCTGATGGTATCCTGACCGCAAGTCGATCTTCGAAAATACTGACGCCCCTCTGAGTTGATCAAACAAGTCATCTATCCTCGGAAGAGGGTATCTGTTCTTGATTGTCACTGAGTTCAAGGTACGATAATCAACACACAATCTGGACGTACCATCCTTCTTTTTCACAAGAAGCATCGGGGCTCCCCAAGGCGATCCACTAGCACGAATGAATCCCTTGGTTCTGAGTTCTTCAATCATCTTGTACAATATCTCTAGCTCTGACGGCGCCATCCTGTAGACTCTCTCTGACACTGGGGCTGTTTCGGGAATCAAGTCGATGGTGAACTCGATCTCCCGCTCTGGCGGCATCCCTGGAAGCTCTTCTGGGAAAACATCCAGAAACTCTTCGACTATCCGAGGTAACTGCACTGCTACTACTGCCATCCGCAACACTGGAGGAGAAGGTTCAACTTCGCCTCGGGAAAAGGAAAACTCTGGCTCGCCTGGAATGCTAAAAATAACCCTGCCAATGTGGCAGTCTATCCTAGCATACTGGTCCCTCAGCCAATCCATCCCTAAGACCACATCATAATCGGCCATCGGGAACTCTATCAATCTAGCGGAGAATTCTCTACCGCTAACTACGATCCGACACGAGGAAAATACTCTATCTACTCCCACAAGTCCGTTACCAGTAAGTATATTGAGCCTTACTGATAATGACTCGGGCTCTAGTCCTACCCGTGTCGCGAATCGTACAGACATAAATGAATGCGAGGCACCAGAATCAAATAATACTGAAGCTGGAAAGGTGTTGACGAGAATAGTACCTGCCACCACCTCACCTGGTGCTATTCCTTCTTCTCCCATGGTCAAAGCCAGCACTTGACCATGTCCTCTGGGTGCGGGTCCCCTCTGCTAAAAATTCCTCTGCCTGCTCTGGATCAGGGCTTGGGCTTGGGCATACTGTTGCGGTCTCTGCTGGTGGAACGCCTGGGCCTGCTTCGACAATGGCCTCGGGAACGGGTACTGCAGCTGCTGCTGCTGCTGGACTGGTGTTGGTCCTCTAACTGAAGGACTAGAGAAAGCGGATGAACTCCCTCTGCTCGGGCAATTCCCAACCCTGTGGTCCAGGGCACCACAAACCAAGCACAAACCCTGTGCTCTACGACACTCTGACACCACATGCCCTGGCTTCCCGCAGTGTGAACATCCCACTGCGGAAGACTGCTTCTGCTTCTGCTGCTGAGGGTGCGTCGGGATAGAATGCTGAACCGACGTCACTGAGGCCGTCCGCCTCGGAGCTCCAATGGTCAAGGCCCTGGCTGCCGGGGCTGGTGCTGATGACTGGTTCATCTGGCCGTGAGATCGTTTCCGACCTCCGGTCCTATCCACGATCCTCTGGGATGTATACTCATGCCTCCGGGCTGCTCTCAACACTGCATCAAAAGTCTGATGTTCAAACTGCTCTACCGCCAATAAAATCTCTAGGTGGAGCCCCTGCTGGAACCGCTGGGCTCTATCGAACTCGGTCGCCACCAAGGTGGGAGCAAACCGACTAAGCCTGGAGAACTCGGCCGCATATCTATCGACCGTCCTGCCCATCTGCTTCAGATTAGTGAACCTCGTCTGTAGATCATACCGAGCTACAGCATCAAAATACTTGGTCTGGAATCTCTCCCTGAATACTGCCCAAGCAATAGGGGCCAGTAATCCATCGGCCTGCGCTGCCCACCAGCTGCGGGAAAGATCTAGTAACTGCAGGCGTACTACGGCCACCTTCTCGTTCTCTGGAGTCCTGGCTGCTTCTAGAATCACCTCTGTGTCCTGAAGCCAAGCATCTGCAGCGATCGCATCTTCATTGCCGTCGAAGAAGGGAGGGTTCAAGCGCTTGAAGCTGTTGGCCGCGCTATTACCCTGATGACCTCCTCTGGTCAAGGCATCTGCCACCGCCTGGTGCAAGGCATCTCCGCGACGATCCTGGAAAGCTAATAAGGACCTGATGAGACCCACCAAAGTGCCATCCTCAGGCTCTGCAGGCTGGACGGGCTGAATTGGTGGTTCTCCTTCGGTGGGCACGACTCTGGAGGCTACTCCTGAATGCTGGGCTTGATCTCCAGGTTGCTGCTGGTCCGCGGGAGGTGCTCCGCCTGGCTGATCGGCAGGTCCAGGAACAATGCCGCTGAAGAAGACGACATAGGGAACAATAAGGAAGGACCAGGACAGATCAATGATACAAGCATGTGATCAGGTCAAGATTTTCAGGGATCAAGAGGATACGAGTAGAGATCAAGGGCGAGTACTGATTGAGACATCTATTCGATAAACCCTCACATATCTTGATTTACAAGACCTGCATGGGCTACCACTAAAACCATGTCACGCCCCAGAACCAGAATACTGGAGAGCGGGGGCAGACATAGCCAGCTACGTATAATGAAATAGAATCCACGTCACTATACGGTCACGGCTGTCTAGATATATGAGGGTTTAACTACAATCCATCAGTCTCCTATGGTCGTGAACAAGCCTATTGTCTCAATCACAAGCAAGTAATAGTAGTTACAAGATGTCAGAGCACCAAATATATAATAGTAAGGCGTCCCATACATTACATATTGGATGATCATGAAGCTAGTCGTATAAAATGTCAGGACTAGCAAGAGTTCAGTCATACATGATCAACCCTAGGATCTGTCAATCATGTTATAGCCCGTAGGCAGACAGTAAGTAAGGTACAATCGAGCTAACACGTGCTCGCCGGCTAAACGCCTCAAAAGAATAATTTTACAATAAAGTGGGAGGACAAAAAGAAACCCACTCGTTGCCAGGGTTACGCCTGGTGGTCACCATCTGGCTGGAAGACAGTAAGTAGATCCTCTGGTGCTGCTCCGATATCTGGCCACACAAAACCAGCTGGGTCAGACCCCAGAAAGAGCAAGTGCCACAAAGGAGGCTTCACTTAGGAACTAAAACCAGCATATCACAATAGAATAATAAAGATAAATAATAATTAAAGAACTGATAATAATAGAGATAACAACAGTAAACTGAGTACGAGGAAACCATTCAAGTAGCCAGGTCACAACCCTTAAACCAAACAAGGACCGGAATTGCAGCCTTCACCTGAATAGAAACCCGTCTCAAATACTATTGGTACAATGAGGACAATAAACGAAGAGAGGACACAGAACTGCTCCGGGAGCCAGGTTACAACCCTTAAACCAAACAAGGACCGGGGTTGTAACCCTTCGCCTGAACAGAACTGGACCCCTGATCTTTATTGTTAATGTCGGTATAAATAATCACGATATTGAAGTAAGGTAAAACATGACAAGCATGACATGGGGAGCAATAAGACAATAAACGAGGAGAGGACACAGAACTGCTCCGGGAGCTAGGTTATAACCCTTAAACCAAACAAGGAACGGGGTTGTAACCCTTCGCCTGAACAGAACTGGACCCCTGATCTTTATTGTTAATGTCGGTATAAATAATCACGATATTGAAGTAAGGTAAAACATGACAAGCATGACATAGGAAGCAATAAGACAATAAACGAGGAGAGGACACAGAACTGCTCCGGGAGCCAGGTTACAACCCTTAAACCAAACAAGGACCGGGGTTGTAACCCTTCGCCTGAACAGAACTGGACCCCCGATCTTTATTGTTAAGGCGGGCACAATAAGCAGGACGATATATGATAAGATAACCATGGAACTATTCAGATAGCCAAGTTACAACCCTTAAACCAAACAAGGACCGGGGTTGTAACCTTTCACCTGAACAGAACTTGGTGTCCCATCATTTATCGATACGAGAAATCATGTCCTGATACAATCTTGTACAGGATCAGGATAAGACTAAGCTGGAATAAACTTCATCCAATCAATCACGGCCAATCAAGAGTACGGCTTGATACTTTTAACTAACTAGGGTTATCACAGGCCTAGTTACTAGCAAGATGCAATGAGATTATCCCAACAGCCACAAGCCCTGCAGACCATCCGGTTATCCGGGTCGAATGTCCGTTTATGAAGGGTGCACCACATGACTGTGTGCTGAAAATGTGCCCTACTCGTCGGTAGGCTACAAGTCCACTTAATGCGCCCAGATAACGGGATTGCCTGTAGCTGGGAATCTCTTCATGACTACTGAATCATTCTAGTTAATTAGCCTTAGTCAATTTCAGTAGGTAACCCTGACCGTGGTACTCAGGGATCCCTATCCTAGACATGATGCAAGACAGTACCAGTTTATTTGTACAAACGCAATCGTCCACGGTGTCCAGGTCAGTCATATTTGTCATGTCAGGCTAGCTGTCATAACAGCATGTCGAGACATATCATGCCAGTTTACTTGTCAAGAGTGCGCCACAGCGACATCATATTCGTCAACTGCGACATGCGCCAACAGCGACATCATATTCGTCAACTGCGACATGCGTCAACAGAGACATCATATACGCCAACTGCGACATGATATGTGGCTACCGCGACATGCGCTTCATTGCAACATGCGCCTTCTGCGACATGCGCCTTCTGCGACATGCTGTGGATGAACATAGAAATGACCAGAAATTGTTTTGGCCATAACTTTCTCATCCGAAGTCGAAATCTAGCGAAACAAAAGCCAAAACTGCATGAAATTAAATTATCTACAACATGGAACAATCAAAATATGAAAATAATGAAGTTTGGTAGATCAAAACCCAAGAAATCCAAAAATAATATAAACTTAGATCTACAAGAAAATATCCATCAAAATAGAAAATGCCAAGTTCTAAAGAGGCTTGGAATCAAGTAAGAAAGAGAATGGAACAATAAAACTTGAGATCCATCATGAAGCAAGTTTGCACTTGCCTAAGCTCTCTCTCTCTCTTTCTCCAGGTGGTTGAAGAAGTTATGATAGGGAAGAAGAAGAATAATGAAGAGAGAGAAAGGGGAATGGGTTAATAAAGGGTAGTGGTGGTGGTAGGTAGGGATTTTCTTTTGGTTCATGATGAACCCAAAAGCAAACCAAACCAAGCTAAGCCGAACCAAGTTAAGCCACAACCAATGACATGCCAAAATAACCATACAGAAAAATACGCAATACGAGTCAAGAATACGTACACGTATACCAAGATACGTAATACGAACCACAGGCATTACAACAGCTTTCCAGTGCACAATGCATGGGTTGCTCATGAAACGACTCAGCATTTCCACGGTGAAATCTATGTCAGGCCTTGTGGCAGAAGTAGCATACATCAAACTCCCGATTACGCTCGCGTATTCCAGCTGCCTGACGCTTTCCCGTGAATTAGGCTTCAACTTTATATCATACTTGTAAGGCGTATCGATCCCTGGAAGATCCTGATACCCGTAATGTGTGATCATCTTCTTAATATAATGAGACTATAACAGTGCTAGTCTAGTGTCTGTCCGGATGATCTTGATCCCTAAGATCACATCAGCTTCCTCCAAGTCCTTCATACTGAACTTGTTCGAGATGAACTTCTTTGTCTCCGTAACACAGCCCATATTCGTACCTAGGATTGGCATCTCGTCCACGTACAGACAAACGATCACACATCTTCCATCAGCGAACTTCGTATAAACACACTTGTCCGTCTCGCTGACCATGTAGCCATTTGACCATATAACCTTGTCAAATTTCTCATGCCACATCTTGGAAGCCTATTTAAGACCGTACAAGGATTTCACCAACTTGCAGACTTTGTCTTCAAGACCCTTGACGACAAATCCCTCTGGCTGTTGCATGTAAATCTCTTCAGTCAGCTCGCCATTTAGGAAAGTCGTTTTCACATCCATCTGATGTATCATCATCTTATGTATTGCTGTGAGAGCAATCAATATTCTGATGGTGGTCTTCCGGCCTACGGGAGCATACGTGTCAAATTAGTCGATCCCCTGCTTCTGAGAAAATTCTTTGGCTACCAACCTAGCCTTGAACTTGTCAATAGTTCCGTCTGCTTTTATCTTCTTCTTGAAGATCCATTTGCATCTGATGGGTTTAGCCCCTTCAGGAAGATCAACCAACACCCAAGTGTTATTTGAGGTGATGGATCAATTTCATTGTCAATCGTCTCCTTCTAAAAAACTGCGTCTCTGGTTTTCATCGCCTCATCATAGGTAAGCAGATCTGCTTCCACATGATAGGTGACAAAGTCACTTTCGAAGTCCTTCGGCCTCCTCACACGCTTAGCTGACGGCTCAGCTAGTTCTGGTTCAACCGTTGTTTCAACAACATCTTCTTGGACTACATCTTCATTGAAGACTTCAGTTTCCTGCGCATCCGCATTGTTCTCCGGAATATCCGCAAGAATAATATTCTTGTGCCTTGCAAATTTGTCTTCAAAATATTCTGTGTCACGAGATTCAATGATATGATTTGACTCAATATCAAGAAATCTTCGAGCACCACTCTTTTCGGCATAACCCATGAAGATTGTCTTTGTAGTCCTTGTCCCAAGATTCTGAATCTTCAGATCTAGAAGCTTGACATATGCCAGACACCCCCACACTCGAATGACATTCAAGTTAGGTCTGACCTTGAACCAGAGTTCATGAGGAGTAACATCTGAAGTTGTATGAGGCACTCTATTCAGAATAAAAGTTGTCGTCAATGCAGCTTCTCATCAGTAGCACTTTGGAAGACCCGCAGTCAACAGCATTGAGTTAATCATTTCTATCAGTTAACTTTCTGTTCTTCCTCTCTGCTATTCAGTTTAATTGAGGAGAGTATGGAGCCATAGTCTCATTGATAATTCCATGTTCTTTGCAGAACGATATGAATTCATGAGATATGTACTCTCCACCTCGATCACTTCTTATTCTCTTGAGTTGTTGTCCAGTCTGCCGCTCAGCTTCATCCCTGAACTCCTTGAACTTCTCGAATGCTTCGTCTTTCGCCTTCAGTAAGTAGACGAATGTGTACTTTAAGAAGTTGTCGATAAAGGTTATGAAATACTTCATCCCGACCTTTGTAGAGAACTGTTTGAAGTCACAGATATAGGAATGTACCAACTCCAGAAGATATGTACTTCGATTAACCCGAGGAAAGGGTTTCCTTGTGATCTTCGATTGAGCACAAACTTCACATTTTTCTATCTTACCCCCACATTTGGAGATAAGTCCTAGACTAGACATTCTGTTTATTCGTTTACAATGAACATGTCCTAGCCTATTATGCCACAACTCAAAAGTATAAGCAGAAGGAGTGATTGCATTAATTATATTGGACTGATTTACAAGCTGAATTTTGAACATTCCTTTGGTATAAAAAGTTTTTTCGAAATATGTTCCCTTAATAGACATCACCATCTGGACAACATTGATGTCCATCCTGATGTGTGCATTGCAGAATAGGCCACCCAAGATCAAGTTCTTTGCGATAGCAGGTACATGCTTCACACCTTGAAGCGTCAGAGACTTCCCCGAAGTCAGCTTTAAAACCACCATCCCGATCCCGAGCACTTCAGCTTGTGTCTAGTTCACCACCATAACCACTTCAGAAGTTGGTGTTATAGGTGGTGAACCACTCCTTGCTGGAGCAGACATGGCAGGTGGCTCTAGTGTCTACCCACCAGTCAGAGTCAGCCTCCACCACATCGACCTGCGCAATCATAGCAACAACATCAGTGATCATAGATACATTGCTAGGCTCTCCTTGCTCTGATTGCTTCGTATTTGCTTTGCATTCATTCTTGAAGTGGCCCTTCTTGCCACACTTGAAACAAGGCATTTGAGACTTTGCCTTCTTTTGCTTGAAGGAAGTCCCCTTCACGTTCAGATTGTTAGGGTCCTTCTTCTTGCTGTGGGAAGCCGTATGCTTTCTCTTTGGTTCCCTGGTATGAACCAGATTGGCGTTAGCCAATTGCTTGGATAGTGCGTCCATATTCAGTTGAGCCCTCATCTGGTCCTCAACGTAGATTTTCTGTAGGAGATCGCCGAGAGTAATCTCCAACTTCTTCCTATGCATGTTTGCATAGAACTTGCTCCACCCAGTAGGGAGCTTAGAAACGATCTCTCCAACAACAAACTTGTCGGAGAGGGGCATCGCCTCGTCTTCCAACTTCTGTTGCAGTTTCAGGAACTCCTTCACCTACGGCAGCATTGGTTTCTCGTCCTCAAAGAACCACTTGTGATATTTCTCAACAAGAAATATCTTGCTACGGTTCTTATCATCCTCATATACTTTCTCCAGAGACTTCCAAATCTCTCTGACAACAATCTTCTTTGAATATGATTCAGCAAGGGAGTCTTCTATAGTATTTAGGATCATAAGCCTACAAATGCTATTGTTCCTTCTCCATTTGGCCTGGTTCTTAGTAGCCGTAGAAATTGTGGCTGCAAATCCAGTTTCTAGAATAGTAGGTTTCTCCTCAAACAGTACGTGATCAACATCAGAGAACTGAATATTGAGAAAAACTTTTCTTTTCCAGATTTTATAGTGCTCTCCATCAAATTTCTCTAACTTTGAGAAGTTAGGATTGACTAGCGAAGCATGAAAGTTTTCCATCTTTCAATTAAGTTTTGAGAATGTTAGTCCCGGGGCACAATTTTTGATGGAAAACTGAGAAAATGAAACGATTGTAAAAATAATATTTCTAGCAATACTTCAAAGAAGATGCACAACAGAGATCCTAGGAGGATTCTGGGTTACGATAATCTTAAAAGATTTTGTAACAGTAGCAAACGACAGTATCACTTCAAAAAAGAAGGTACTAAACGAATTGATAAAGGTAGCAGTAAAGATGACAGGCGATAGATAGAAGATGGTGGCCTGCTGGGGTGAATGATCACCATTGATCAAAGATTAATTCGCCCCACACGAATAGCTTCCATGAACCAGCAAGTTCAACGGAGAACTCAGGAACACTCCGCTCTTCTGACTCCTCGGATGGCAGCGGACTCTTGTGACGCTGGTACAACACTGCTCTTCTCTCTCAAGGTCTGTGAGAATTTATAAGAAATTCTGAACTATGTACTTGTATTCTATTTTTTACTGTGAGAGAGAATAGAGCCTTATATAAGCCCGCGCTATAACTACTCAGTTAGCAGAACGTTCGGGACATGGGAAAAATTGTCCCGAACGTGCTGTAACCGCTCAAATCATGCACAGACAGGATCTGAGTCAATTTGCGCACAGCGCGCGCAACTTGTGCCACCCGCACAACTTGCACACTACGCGCACAACACGCACAACACCACTTGAGCCACCTGCGTCATGCGCAACCTGTACAATCTGCGCAATGTGCACACTGCACCACTCGTGCAACTTGTGCCACTTGCGCACCACGCTCACCCTGCACAAACTGGGCAACGTGCGTAATCGGCTGCGCAAGAGGCTCGCGCAACGAGCGCAACTTAAGCGCACTATGCGCCTAACGACGATGCTGGCGTGCTAAGTGCAAAGTGCGCCAACAAAACGCCACATTACGCCTCATGAGCCCGAGTCCGAGTCGCTAAGCCCCTACGGGCTTAGCTCCAATGGAAATTAATTTTCCAAGAGCAAAAAGCATGAATGCTTTCATTGTTGATTGAGCCTCTTTTCTATTAGAAAAATACCCCCACATGGCACACCCATGTGCACCTCCACACCACATGTGCATCTCCAAACAAGTATAGCTATTATATAGAGATACAACTCCTTTGGCCTAGCCAATGTGGGACTAAACTTTCCAATAAAAAAGGCCAAACTCTAACAATCTCCCACATATCTATATATATATGGGTTTGAGTGTTCTCCACATTAACTGTCCATCATGCATTAGGAGAGATGTCGCTGACGACTTGAATCTTCCCGCATGGGTCAAACAACAGACTATAATACAGGAATGGACTAAGCCTTGAATTCTGCATCACAGCTAAAATTCTTGAACTAATAGCATAAAACTTTATGGTAGGATTACAATAATACAATATCAAAATGCCTTCAAGCCCATTTTACTTGATGTGTCATCGACCAGCTGGCGCTTGAGGCCCTTGGTGAACAGATCCGCCAGGTTTTTTTGACTCCGAACATCAATCACTGCAACTACACCTCTCTTGATAAGATCGTATACTGTCATGTGCTTCAACCGCACAGTCCTTTTCTTTCCGTTGAAGAGGTCATTTGATGCCACCGCCGCAGTCGCCTGGTTGTCGCAATATATCGGCATTGCCGGTATTTGTGTCCCAACCACTGGAAAATCATACATTAGCTCCCGAAGCCATTTTGCTTCCTCCACTACAGTATCAAGTGCAAAGAACTCAGATTCCATGGATGACCGCGAGAGCATAGTCTGCTTCTTCGACTTTATATAGCAGCTCCATCTAGTATAAAAATGGATCCACCTATGGACCTCTCGCTCTCCAACTCTTAGCACCAGCTGGCATCACTGAAGCCTTCCACTACCGACGGATGTTCACTGTAGTGCAGTACATATGTCTGAGTCTTCTTGAGATATCTTATAACTCGTTTTACAGCTTTCCAGTGCATAATGCCTGGGTTGCTCATGAAACGACTCAGCATTCCTATGGTAAAATCTATGTCAGGCCTTGTGGCAGTAGTAGCATACATCAAACTCCCGATTATGCTCGCGTATTCCAGCTGCCTAACGCTTTTCCCTGAATTAGGCTTCAACTTTATATCATACTTGTAAGGCGTATCGATCCCTGGAAGATCCTGATACCCGTAACGTGTGATCATCTTCTAAATATAATGAGACTGTGATAGCGCTAGTCTAGTGTCTGTCTGGATGATCTTGATCCCTAAGATCACATCAGCTTCCCCCAAGTCCTTCATACTAAACTTGCTCGAGAAGAACTTTTTTATCTCCGTGACAGAGCCCATATCCGTACCTAGGATTAGTATGTCGTCCACGTACAGACAAATGATCACACATCTTCTATCAGCGAATTTCGTGTAAACACACTTGTCCGACTCGCTGACTATGTAGCCATTTGACCATATAACCTTGTCAAATTTCTCATGCCACATCTTGGGAGCCTGTTTAAGACCGTACAAGGATTTTACCAACTTGCAGACTTTGTCTTCAAGACCCTTGACGACAAATCCCCCTGGCTGTTGCATGTTAATCTCTTCGGTCAGCTCGCCATTTAAGAAAGTCATTTTCACATCCATCTGATGTATCACCATCTTATGTATTGCTGCGAGAGCAATCAATATTCTGATGGTGGTTATCCGGCCTACTGGAGAATACGTGTCAAAGTAGTCGATCCCCTATTTCTGAGAAAATTCCTTGGCTACCAACCTAGCCTTGAACTTGTCAATAGTTTTGTCTGCTTTCATCTTCTTCTTAAAGATCCATTTGCATCCGATGCGTTTAGCTCCTTCAGGAAGATCAACCAACACTCAAGTGTTATTTGAGGTGATGGAATCAATTTCATTGTCAATCGTCTCCTTCCAGAAAATTGCGTCTCTGGTCTTCATCGCCTCATCATAGGTAAGCATATCTGCTTCCACATGATAGGTGACAAAGTCACTTCCGAAGTCCTTCTGCCTTCTTACACTATTAGCTGACGGCTCAGCTAGTTCTGGTTCAACCGTTGTTTCAACAACAACATCTTCTTGGACTACATCTTCATTGAAGACTTCAGTTTCCTGTGCATCCGTATTGTTCTCCTGAATATCCGCAAGAACAATATTTTTGTGTCTTACAAAATTGTCTTCAAAATATTCTGTGTCGCGAGATTCAATGATATGATTTGACTCAATATCAAGAAATTTTCGAGCACCACTCTTCTCGGCGTAACCCAAGAAGATTGTCATTGTAGTCCTTGTCCCAAGCTTCTGAATCTTCAAATCTAGAAGCATGACATTTGCCAGATACCCCCACACTCGAATGACATTCAAGTTAGGTCTGACCTTGAACCAGAGTTCATGAGGAGTAACATCTGAAGTTGTATGAGGCACTCTATTCAGAATAAAAGTTACCGTCAATGCAGCTTCTCATTAGTAGCACTTTAGAAGACCTGCAGTCAACAACATTGAGTTAATCATTTCTGTCAATGTTCTGTTCTTCCTCTCTACTACTCCGTTTGATTAAGGAGAGTACGGAGCCGTAGTCTCACTGAAAATTCCATGTTCTTTGCAGAATGATGTGAATTCATGAGACATGTACTCTCCACCTCGATCACTTCTTATTCTCTTGAGTTTTTGTCCAGTCTGCCGCTCAGCTTTAGTCCTGAACTCCTTGAACTTCTCGAATGCTTCGTCTTTCGCCTTCAGCAAGTAGACGAATGCGTACTTTGAGAAATTGTCGATGAAGGTTATGAAATACTTCATCCCGGCCTTTGTAGAGAGCTGTTTGAAGTCACAGATATATGAGTATACCAACTCTAGAAGATCTGTACTTCGATTAACCCGAGGAAAGGGTTTCCTTCTGATCTTCGTTTGAGTACAAACTTCACATTTTTCTACCTTACCCCCACATTTGGAGATAAGTCCTAAACTAGACATTCTGTTTATTCGTTTACAATGAATATGTCGTAGCCTATTATGCCACAACTCAAAAGTATAAGCAGAAAGAGTGATTGTATTTATTACATTGGACTGATTTATAAGCTGAATTTTGAACATTCCTTCGGTATAAAAAGTTTTTTCGAAATATCTTCCCTTAATAGACATCACCATCTGGCCAGCATTGATGTCCTTCATGATGCCTGTATTGCAGAGTAGGCCTCCCGAGATCAAGTTCTTTGCGATAGCAGGTACATGCTTCACACATTGAAGCGTCAGAGACTTCCCCGAAGTCAGCTTCAAAACCACCATCCCGATCCCGAGCACTTCAGCTTGTGCCTGGTTCACCACCATAACCACTTCAGAAGTTAGTGTATAGGTGGTGAACCACTCCTTGCTGGAGCAGACATGGCAGGTGGCTCTAGTGTCTACCTACCAGTTAGAGTCAGCCCCCACCGCATTGACCTGCGCAATCATAGCGACAACGTTAGTGATCGTAGATACATTGCTAGGCTCTCCTTGCTCTGATTGCTTGGTATTTGCTTTGCATTCATTCATGAAGTGGCCCTTCTTGCCACAATTGAAACAAGGCATCTGAGACTTTGCCTTCTTTTGCTTGAAGTCCCATTCACGTTCAGATTGTTAGGGTCCTTCTTCTTGCTGTGGGAATCCGTATACTTTCCCCTTGGTTCCCTGGTATGAACCAGATTGGCGTTAGCCAATTGCTTGGACAGTGCGTCCATGTCACGCCCCAAAACCAGAATACTGGAGAGCGGGGGAATGACTCAGCCAGCTACGTATTACGGGTAGATGAATACCGTATAATACGATCAATGCTGTCTAACCAGACAAGGGGGTGCGTACTACCAAAATGTCTTACTATGGCCATTTCACATCTATTATCTCAATCATTCAATCAAGAAGCATAAATAGAGAACATGTAAGATAAAGCAGTAAGGCGTCCCAAACGCTTAGTCAAAATGTTCTTGAGATCTGGCTTTATAAAACATAGCCAGATGATATAGCAAGTATACACAATTGTTATCAGCTGTAGTCTGACTTAATTACAATTATGTAAAAGTAAGTACAAGACAATCCGACTAACATGTCGGTGCCAAACGGCTAAGTATAAAGGTAAATAACAAAACGAGCGGTGAAGTAAGGAACCCACTCGAGTCCTCCTGCAATCATGCCTCTAGTATTGACCATCTTGGAGGTAGAAGTATGCTGGATCCTCGGGAACCGGCTCTAAATCTGGCCATGCAAAACCAGAGAGGTTAGACCTCTAATAGCAAGTACCACAAGGAAGGACGATATGAAGGACATAAACCAGAAAGTAAAAGAATATAATAATAGATCTCTGCTTGCTACTAGGATTCACATCACATCACGACACTTCGAATCAACCTCCCAACCAAACAAGGACAGAAGTTGGCCAGTCATGTCCTAACATTCTGATTATCCCATTAGGTAACAGAGTAGTACAGTACACAGACAAATCATCTTGGACGGCCAATCAAATTCTACGGCTTGTTATTGTGAGTCCCAAGTTATCCTGGAATAATGCAATTAGGGATTCCATAGTTCTTACTATGTGCGAGCAAGGCTAGTCTATCCAGTCAATCATGTGCGCCATGCATGAATTAGACGAGTCCTAGCAGGACGCCCGTCAATATACAATATACAATAATAATAAAAGCAGATACTGTTTCCTGCCCGTGTGGCAGATTTACAGTATCTGTGGGAACCAGCCGGCCCGTCGGGTACTACTCGTCCCAAGGGGGCTGCCATGTAAGAACTCGGGAATCCATTCTTTCCATGCAATCATTATTTTATTTAACTTAATAGTCCCTACGTTGAGTGAAATCCCATGCCGTGGATCATGGTCATTCAAATGAGTACTTTTGTACGGGGTACGATATGCACGACCTTACAACGATACCAGTACGGTTAGGTTGTAGGTCTTACATAGCGTAATGCAACAATCAAATCTAACCACGGTAATCATGCCTTGACCATAAAGTACACATGCTTCTTTTGTAGAAAATAAATAAATTAACAAATAAATAAATAGATTGAAGCCTGCATGTGCATGTATGTCAATATTTGGGATCAGCCAGTCGATTTGCAATAGTTCATAACATGAACGTGTCTCATTCATTCATTTTAATAAGACGACTAGCCAGTCTCTTAGTTCCAACTAGGAACGCATGATCAATTAGTCAAATAACCATCGTCATTAATGGTGACAAGGCATGAAAGTCATTTATCATCAAATAGGGTCGAGTCTATAACTCTCGAGGTCAAGTTCCAGTCTCACTGGATATCCATATACCAATCCAGACACTTGGCACTAATACACAACCATAGGTATTTAAAATATTAACTTGCTGAGATTTTCGGGTTCATGCAAAAAGGCGTAAGGATATAATAGGGAATTATCATGCCAACATTAAATGAATAAAATATAGAACAAATAAAACTTCCAAGTCAGGAAGTCATGGTAACAAGTCCAAGCTAAGTCAAAAAAAATCACGCAAGAATCGTATGCGTGAAAAGGTAATTCACGCTGGCATGCACAGTGTGAACGCGAAGGAAAATTCACACACGCTCAAGTGAGCGTGAAAAGGTGACAAGAAATCCACGCACGCAAGGATGTGCGTGACTAAAAATACACGCACGCTCATGGATGTATGCGTGACTGAAAATACACACACTCATGGATGTGTGCGTGACTGAAAATAAACGCACTCATGAGAACGTTAGCGTGACTAAAAATACACGCACGCTCATAAGGACGTTAGCGTGACTAAAAATACCCGCACGCTCATGAGAACGTTAGCGTGACTAAAAATACACGCACGCTCATGAGAACGTTAGCGTGACTAAAAATACATGCACGCTCATGAGAACGTTAGCGTGACTGAAAATACACGCACGCTCATGAGAACGTTAGCGTGACTGAAAATACAAACACGTAAAGACGTGTGCGTGACTGGGCTGATGTCTCACGCGAGCACGTAAGAACGTGTGCGTACAACATCTCCCGAACTCGCCCTATGGAGCCTTTGTTCCAGTGCCAGAGAAATACACGCAAAGTTGGTGGACTAAGAACCCATGAACAGCCGAATACAAAACTTAGATCTAGGAGAAACAAGCCAACGAAATCCAAAATACTAAGAACTAAACTCTCTTAGAATTACAAGGAGAAGCCAAATGAACCATAAAAACATGGTTCTCAAGTAGAAGCAAGTTTGCACTTGCCTTCTCCTGCTGCTGGTAGGTGGTGGAGAGTAATGAAAGGAAGAAGAAGAAGAAGTAATGGTGAAGAGAAGTAATGAGAAGAGAGAAGGAGAAGGATGCTTTAAATAGGAAGGGTGGTGGTAGGTGGGAGTTAGTAGGCCGGGTTGCACAGATCCATCCAAGCCGAAACCCAATAAGACTAAAGCAACAAATAAAATACAGGTAATAAAATTGCAGAAATATAATTAACATGAAAATTTAAAGAGCAGATAATTAATTAACATGAAACTAAAGGAATTTAAATACAGAATAATACATGATAAATACTAAATAAATACACATGAGTTGTACATATATAAAAATATGCATTCCGGGAACGGGGAGTGACATCTCTACCCACCTTAGAAAAAATTCCGTCCTCGGAATTTCAAATCCAAGCAGGGTAGAAATATCGGGACTAAACTAATACAAGCAATTCTAGTGAGCAAGCAATCATTGTTACCATATCAGGTAGTTCTATCCGTAAGGCGATAAGCATGAGAAATCAAGACAATCAAGGTATACAGAAAGAGATATACCTTGTGAGTCAAACAGGTGTGGATACCGTGATCGGATATCATCCTCACGTTCCCACGTTGACTCTCCCAAGGAGTGATGACCCCAAGCAACACGGACAAGATTAATTGTTCGGTTCTTGAGTATCTTCTCTCTTCGGTCCAAAATGGACACAGGCTGTTCCTCGTAAGACAGGTTGGTACCAACAACCAGCTCAGAGTGATCGAGGACATGGCTTGGGTCCGATACATACCTACGTAATTGAGATACATGAAATACGTCATGCACCTCTCACAACGAAGGTGGGAGGAACAAACGATAAGCAACATCGCCTATCCGATCAAGGATAACAAATGGGCCCACGTACCGCGGACTCAATTTCCCGCGAACGCCAAATCTAATGACCCCACGAGTAGGTGAGATCCGCAAGAATACGTGGTCCCCAACAGAGAATTCTAACGGCCTACGATGCTGGTCCGCCCAATGACGATGCCGGTCCTGCGCAACTCGAAGTCGCTCTCTAATTCCTTTAACTACTTCAACCGTCTGAATAATCATTTCTGGGCCTAACATCTTCCTCTCCCCGATATCATTCCATGCAAGCGGTGACCTGCACTTCTTACCATATAATGCTTCGAATGGCGCCATCTGGATACTGGCCTGATAACTATTGTTGTATGAAAACTCGACCAAGTGCAGGTGACTTTCCCAAGACCCTCCAAAATCTAGAGTGCAAGCTCGCAACATATCTTCCAAGGTCTGAATCGTTCTTTCTGATTGCCCATCCGTCTGTGGATGGTAAGCCGTGCTAAACCTTAACTTGGTACCCAGACTATGATGTAAACTCTTCCAAAAATGTGATGTAAAGCGGGTATCTCGATCCGACACAATACTGACAGGGACTCCATGCTGCCTGACTATCTGTTGCATATATAATTCTGCCAACTTTTCTGTAGATTGCCCTACTCTGAAGGAAAGAAAGTGTGCTACCTTCGTAAGTCGGTCTACTATCACCCAAATAGCATCTTTACCACTTGGCGATCTTGGTAAACCGGTCACAAAGTCCATTGTAATATGCTCCCATTTCCATTTCGGAATAGGAAGCGGTTGCAATAACCCAGCTGGCCTCTGCTGTTCTGCTTTCACCTGCTGACATACCAAGCAACGGGAAACAAATCTAGCTATCTCCCTCTTCATCCCGTTCCACCGGAAATGCTGCTTGATATCTTGGTACATCTTGGTCCCTCCAGGGTGAATAGAATACTGAAAACTGTGAGCTTCTGCCATAACCTCCTGTCTGATATCTCCACTAGGCACACATAGACGCGATCCAAACCTAAGTGTACCATCTTCATGAATCTTCATCTCCTTCCTGAGCCCTGACTCACATTCTGCCCTAAGCTTCTGAATCCTTGGGTCCTGTGCCTGAGCTGCCTTGATCCTGTCTACCAAGTCAGATTGGACTTGTAGACTAGTTAGAACTCCTACATCACTAGGAAATATAACTTCGATGCCCATCTCCTGAAGGTCTTCTAAGATATGCCTCTGCGTTGTCAACATAAATGTGCCGCCTCTTCTGCTGAGAGCGTCTGCTACCACATTAGCCTTGTCTGGATGATACTGAAGCTCCACATCATAATCCTTAATCAACTCCAGCCATTTTCTCTGCCTCATGTTCAGTTCCTTCTGAGTAAAGATGTACTTCAGACTTTTATGGTCTGTGTACATCTCCACTCGGTCACCATATAAGTAATGCCTCCATAGCTTCAGAGCAAACACTACTGCTGCTAACTCCAAATCATGAGTTGGATAATTCTTCTCGTGGTCCCGAAGCTGCCTAGATGCATACGCTATCACCTTCCCATGTTGCATAAGGACACATCCAAGTCCTTTACCTGACACATCACAATATACTGTAAAACCTTCGGGCCTAACTGGTAATGTAAGGATAGGTGCTGATATTAACTTCTGCTTCAAAGTCTCAAATGATGCCTGACATTCTGCCGACCAAACAAATGGCACATCCTTCCGGGTCAAGTGGGTCATGGGCGCTGAAAGCCTTGCAAAGTCTGACACAAACCTTCTGTAATATCCTGCCAATCCCAAGAAACTCCGCACATCTGCTACGGTCTTGGGTACTGGCCAACTCTCTACTGCTTCTACCTTCTTGGGATCTACTGCTACTCCAGCTCCTGATATGATATGACCCAAAAATGAAATATGATCCGACCAAAACTCACACTTGCTGAGCTTGGCATACAACTGGTTCTCTTTCAGAACCTACAACACTTTCCTGAGGTGGTCTTCATGCTCATCTTCACTAGCAGAGTATACGAAAATGTCGTCAAGAAACACAACGACAAACTGGTCTAAATATGGCATAAAGATGCGGTTCATCAAATCCATGAATATTGCTGGAGCATTGGTCAAACCAAACGGTATTACTAAGAATTCGTAATGCCCATACTTCGACCTGAATGCTGTCTTGGGAATATCCTCCTTCCGAATCCTCACCTGATGGTACCCTGAACGAAGATCTATCTTGGAGAAAACTCTAGCCTTGCTCAACTGATCAAATAAGTCGTCGATCCTGGGTAATGGGTACTTGTTCTTCACTGTTGCCGCGTTAAGCTTCCTGTAGTCAATGCATAATCTGGATGACCCATCCTTCTTTTCTACAAGTACCACTGGTGCTGCCCACGGTGATACGCTAGCTTGGATGAACTTCTTCTCCTTTAATTCCTCTATGTGCTGATATACCTTGGCTTGCTCTGAATCCGCCATTCTGTAAACTCGATCTGATATCGATTTAGTTCCTGGTGCCAATTCTATACTGAACTCAATATCTCTAACTGGTGGTAGACCTGGAAGTTCTTCGGGAAATACGTCTAGGAACTCTTCAACTACCTTCGGAATCTGAACTTCCTCCATTGCCGTCACTACTCCCTGCTCTTGCTGAGTTGCCTCTGATCTGACTAAGGTGAACCTCTTCATGCCTGGAATATCAAAAGATACACTCCCTCTACGATAATCTATTGTCGCATGACTGTCTTTCAGCCAGTCCATGCCTAAGATAACGTCGAAATTTCTAACAGGAAATTCTATCAACCGGGCAGGTAAGGAATGCCCGCAAACTACAATGCTACACGCTAAAATAACTCTACTAACTCCTACGAGCCCACTACCAGTGAGTATATTCAACCTCCCTGGCAATGCCTCGAACTCCATTCCTAGTCGTGTCGCAAATCGTGCAGATATAAATGAATGGGATGCTCCTGAATCAAACAATACTACTACGGGATATGAGGCGACGAGAATGTTACCTGCCACAACATCTTCCGATGCCAATGCCTCTTCCAAGGACAGAGTGAATGCTTGCCCTCGACCTCCTTGCTGATTTCTATGCTGCGGCCTAGCCTGGTGCTGCTGCTGGCCCTTGCCTTGATGATGCTGGGGTGGTCTATGCTGGTGTTGTTGCATCGGCGGTCCCTGCTGCCGAAACATCTGAGCCTGCGGTACTAACGGACGCTGTGCCAATGGCCTAACTGCCACCGCTGGTCCTCGATACTGGCCTGCCCCTGGTACTGGCAGAGCAGGAAACTGCTGCCCTGGTCCTCCTGACCTCGAATTCATGGGACATGTGGTAACCCGATGGTCTGGATTTCCACATATCAGACATAGTCCATTCAATGTCCGACACACATCTCTAGTGTGTCCCATCTTCCCACAATAAGTGCAGCCCGCCGGGGGTTGCTGGTTCTTCCTCTGTTGTTGTCGCTGCTGCCTGGGTGGTGCTGGTCCTCGTATCGTCACATCGTGGATACGAAGGCCAGTGGATGGTGCTGTTGTTCGGGGCGCTGCTCCCCCTCCTCCTTCAATCTGACTGTGGGATCTCTTCTGACCCCCAGTCCTTGTCGCAAGCCTCTGAATGGTGAGCTCATGCCTTCGAGTTGCCGTCAATATCTCGTCAAAAGTCTGGTAATTGTGCCCCTCTATTAATTACAAAAGTTCGAGATGAAACCCTTGCTGAAACCTCATGGCCCTCTGTTGCTACCATCTCTGGGGCGAATCTACTCAATCTGCAGAACTCTGCTGTATAAGCATCTACAGTCTTGCCGGCCTGCCTGAGGTTGATAAACTTCTGTTGTAGCTCAAACTGCGCCACAACTCCATAGTACTTGGTCTTGAATCTAGTAGTGAAATCGTTCCAAGCCACAGGACGTCTGATGCCCACTTCCTCTGATTCCCACCAATCACGTGCGAGATCCTGAAGTAACAACTTCACTAGATCCACACGTTCTTCCGCCGGTACCTTAGCCGCTGTCAGAATAGCCTCCATATCCTTAAGCCATGCATCTGCTGAAATGGCATCCTCTGTGCCCTCGAAACGGCGGGGGTTGTACTTGTAAAACCTGGCTGATGCTCCTGAATCAGTCCTCACTCCTCTTTCCAAAGCCATCTGCAATCCTTGGTTAAGCAACACATTCTGCTCTTGTAGCTGAGTGTGCATGCGCTGCTGGGCCAACATCTGATGTTGCTGAGCAGCCATCATTCCTCTCATGATCTCCAGAAGGACTGGTGTGTCCACTTCCACAGGGTAGGTGGAACTATGGGTGGGTTTGGAACTTCCGGATACTGCGGTCCAACTGCTGGTTCTACTATCACTTCTTCCTGGATAGTCTCCTGAGGTGAGACTGGCCCTGGTTGCTGACCAACCTGGTCATGTTGCCCATGTTGCCCTTGTTGTTGCTGCCCAGCTCTGACCGATGCGGACGAAGTGTCCCTAAGAAAAGGGACAAGAGAACAATCAAACGACCGGACATGAAGGATCAATGAAGTCAAAGGATACCGGAATGTCAAACAAGAGTTGAGAATAACGAATCAGGAGATCAAGGGGAAACATGTGTGATTAAGACATCCTATAAATTAAAACACCCCACAAGTCTGAAATCAGACCTGCATGGGCCACCACTAAAACCTTGTCACGCCCCAGAACCAGAATACTGGAGAGCGGGGGAATGACTCAGCCAGCTACGTATTACGGGTAGATGAATACCGTATAATACGATCAATGCTGTCTAACCAGACAAGGGGGTGCATACTACCTAAAGGTCTTACTATGGCCATTTCACATCTATTATCTCAATCATTCAATCAAGAAGCATAAATAGAGAACATGTAAGATAAAGCAGTAAGGCATCCCAAACGCTTAGTCAAAATGTTCTTGAGATCTGACTTTACAAAACATAGCCAGATGATATAGCAAGTATACACAATTGTTATCAGCTGCAGTCTGACTTAATTACAATTATGTAAAAGTAAGTACAAGACAATCCGACTAACATGTCGGTGCCAAACGGCTAAGTATAAAGGTAAATAACAAAACAAGCGGTGAAGTAAGGAACCCACTCGAGTCCTCCTGCAATCATGCCTCTAGTATTGACCATCTTGGAGGTAGAAGTATGCTGGATCCTCGAAAACCGGCTCTAAATCTGGCCATGCAAAACCAGAGGGGTTAGACCTCTAATAGCAAGTACCACAAGGAAGGACGATATGAAGGACATAAACCAGTAAGTAAAAGAATATAATAATAGATCTCTGCTTGCTACTAGGATTCACATCACATCACGACACTTCGAACCAACCTCCCAACCAAACAAGGACAGAAGTTGGCCCGTCATGTCCTGACATTCTGATTATCCCATTAGGTAACAGAGTAGTACAGTACACAGACAAATCATCTTGGACGGCCAATCAAATTCTACAGCTTGCTATTGTGAGTCCCAAGTTATCCTGGAATAATGCAATTAGGGATTCCATAGTTCTTACTATGTGCGAGCAAGGCTAGTCTATCCAGTCAATCATGTGCGCCATGTATGAATTAGACGAGTCCTAGCAGGACGCCCGTCAATATACAATATACAATAATAATAAAAGCAGATACTGTTCTCTGCCCGTGTGGCAGATTTACAGTATCTGTGGGAACCAGCCGGCCCGTCGGGTACTACTCGTCCCAAGGGGGCTGCCATGTAAGAACTTGGGAATCCATTCTCTCCATGCAATTATTATTTTATTTAACTTAATAGTCCCTACGTTGAGTAAAATCCCATGCCGTGGATCATGGTCATTCAAATGAGTACTTTTGTACGGGGTACGATATGCACGACCTTACAACGATACCAGTGCGGTTAGGTTGTAGGTCTTACATAGCGTAATGCAACAATCAAATCTAACCACGGTAATCATGCCTTGACCATAAAGTACACATGCTTCTTTTGTAGAAAATAAATAAATAAACAAATAAATAAATAGATTGAAGCCTGCATGTGCATGTATGTCAATATTTGGGATCAGCCAGTCGATTTGCAATAGTTCATAACATGAACGTGTCTCATTCATTCATTTTAATAAGACGACTAGCCAGTCTCTTAGTTCCAACTAGGAACGCATGATCAATTAGTCAAATAACCATCGTCATTAATGGTGACAAGGCATGAAAGTCATTTATCATCAAATAGGGTCGAGTCTATAACTCTCGAGGTCAAGTTCCAGTCTCACTGGATATCCATATACCAATCCAGACACTTGGCACTAATACACAACCATAGGTATTTAAAATATTAACTTGCTGAGATTTTCGGGTTCATGCAAAAAGGCGTAAGAATATAATAGAGAATTATCATGCCAACATTAAATGAATAAAATATAGAACAAATAAAACTCCCAAGTCAGGAAGTCATGGTAACAAGTCCAAGCTAAGTAAAAAAAAATCACGCAAGAATCGTATGCGTGAAAAGGTAATTCACGCTGGCATGCACAGTGTAAACGCGAAGGAAAATTCACACACGCTCAAGTGAGCGTGAAAAGGTGACAAGAAATCCACGCACGCAATGATGTGCGTGACTAAAAATACACGCACGCTCATGGATGTGTGCGTGACTGAAAATACACGCACTCATGGATGTGTGCGTGACTGAAAATACACGCACTCATGAGAACGTTAGCGTGACTAAAAATACACGTACGCTCATGAAAACGTTAGCGTGACTAAAAATACACGCACGCTCATGAGAACGTTAGCGTGACTAAAAATATACGCACGCTCATGAGAACGTTAGCGTGACTGAAAATACACGCACGCTCATGAGAACGTTAGCGTGACTGAAAATACAAACACGTAAAGACGTGTGCGTGACTGGGCTGATGTCTCACGCGAGCACGTAAGAACGTGTGCGTACAACATCTCCCGAACTCGCCCTATGGGGCCTTTGTTCCAGTGCCAGAGAAATACACGCAAAGTTGGTGGACTAAGAACCCATGAACAGCCGAATACAAAACTTAGATCTAGGAGAAACAAGCCAACGAAATCCAAAATACTAAGAACTAAACTCTCTTAGAATCACAAGGAGAAGCCAAATGAACCATAAAAACATGGTTCTCAAGTAGAAGCAAGTTTGCACTTGCCTTCTCCTGCTGCTGGTAGGTGGTGGAGAGTAATGAGAGGAAGAAGAAGAAGTAATGGGGAAGAGAAGTAATGAGGAGAGAGAAGGAGAAGGATGCTTTAAATAGGAAGGGTGGTGGTAGGTGGGAGTTAGTGGGCCGGGTTGCACAGATCCATCCAAGCCGAAACCCAATAAGACTAAAGCAACAAATAAAATGCAGGTAATAAAATTGCAGAAATATAATTAACATGAAAATTTAAAGAGCAGATAATTAATTAACATGAAACTAAAGGAATTTAAATACAGAATAATACATGATAAATACTAAATAAATATACATGAGTTGTACATATATAAAAATACGCATTCCGGGAACGGGGAGTGACAGTCCACATTCAGTTGAGCCCTCATCTGGTCCTCAACGTAGATTTTCTTTACGAGATCGCCGAGAGTAATCTCCAACTTCTTCCTATGCATGTTTGCATAGAACTTGCTCCACCCAGCAGGGAGCTTAGAAACGATCTCTCCAACAACAAACTTGTCGGGGAGGGGAATCGTCTCGTCTTCCAACTTTTGTCGCAGTTTCAGGAACTCCTTCACCTGCTGCAGCATTGGTTTCTCGTCCTCAAAGAACCACTTGTGATATTTCTCAGCAAGAAATATCTTACTACGGTTCTTATCATCCTCAT
Organism: Iris pallida; assembly: GCA_029216955.1. NCBI lineage: Eukaryota > Viridiplantae > Streptophyta > Magnoliopsida > Asparagales > Iridaceae > Iris > Iris pallida. The sequence goes on along the minus strand of JANAVB010015399.1, from coordinate 1,453,295 downwards.
ACACTTTCTCCAGAGACTCCCAAATCTCTCTGGCAACAATCTTCTTTGAATATGATTCAGCAAGGGAGTCTTCCATAGCATTTAGGATCATAAGCCTACAAATGCTATTGTCCCTTCTCCATTTGGCCTGGTTCTTAGTAGCCGTAGAAATTGTGGCTGCAAATCCAGTTTCTGGAACAGTAGGTTCCTCCTCAAACAGTACGTGATCAACATCAGAGAACTGAATATTGAGGAAAACTTTTCTTTTCCAGATTTGATAGTGCTCTCCATCAAATTGCTCTAACTTTGAGAAGTTAGGATTGACTAGCGAAGCACGAAAGTTTTCCATCTTTCAATTAAGTTTTGAGATTGTTAGTCCCGGGGCACAATTTTCGATGGAAAACTGAGAAAATGAAACGATTGTAAAAATAATGTTTCTAGCAATACTTCAAAGAAGGTGCACAACAGTGATCCTAGGAGGATTCTGGGTTACGATAATCTAAAAAGATTTCGTAACAGTAGCAAACGACAGTATCACTTCTAAAAAGAAGGTACTAAACGAATTGATAAAGGTAGTAGTAAAGATGACAGACGATAGATGGAAGATGGTGGCCTGCTGGGGTGAATGATCACCATTGCTCAAAGATTAATTCGTCCCACACGAATATCTTCCATGAACCAACAAGTTCGACGGAGAACTCTGGAACACTCCGCTCTTCTGACTCCTCGGATGGCAACGGACTCCCGTGGCGCTAAGTGACGCTGGTACAACGCTGCTCTTCTCTCTCAAAGTCTGTGAGAATTCGTAAGGAATTCTGAACTCTGTACTTGTATTCTATTTTTCACTGTGAGAGTGAAGAGAGCGCGCACAGCACCACTTGCGCCACACGCACCGCACGTAACTTAAGCGCACTATGCGCCTAGCGACGATGCTGATGTGCTAAGTGCAAAGTGCGCTAACAAAAGTGCGCCAACAAAAGTGCAAAGTGCGTCAACAAAACGCCTCATGAGCCCATAAGTCTGAGTCGCTAAGCCCCGTAGGGACTTAGCTCCAATAGAAATTAATTTTCCAAGAACAAAAAACATAAATGCTTTCATTGTTGATTTAGCCTTTTTTCCATTAGAAAAATATCTCCAGCTGATACACCCATGTGCACCTCCACACCATATGTACATCTCTAAAAAAGCATAGCTATTATATAGAAATACAATTTATTTGACCTAGCCGATATGAGACTAAACTTTCCAATAAAAAAAGTCAAACTCAAACACTACTTACTCATCACTGTCAGCTTTAATCTCTGTGAATGGTCAATTGAGATCGACTTTTACCAATTAGATGTTGAAAATGTATTTCTTCACGATGATTCTGTGATTGATTGGGTGTGAATTGTGTAACATAAATTTATGGGTTAAAGTTTAGTCTCCAAGTCCAAGAGATTGGTTTGGTAGGTACAGTTCTGTATTAAAAGCATTTGGAACGAGAGATCAGAGTCCGGTTGGCAGGTGCCGTTTCGCTGTAAAATAGCACAATCGTGTTCTCTCGGCCTACTCCACTGAAGAACTAACTATATGCATTGCACGCTCTTGTGCGCGAGGATGACTGGTTAAGCACAACACAATCTGGACACATGTTAAACACTTTGTGACTATCCACACCCTCTTCAGGCATCAGTCAAAGCAGTGTTTTAAAAACCGGACCGATGGTTGATCCTATCAAGACGGTCGGGTCAAATTGGCTCAACCAGTTGGTTCAACTATTGGATTAGTCTAAATGGTCCAAATTAATCTCTTATTGAACTTTTTTTTTTTTTGGTAAAAATACTAATTTTTAAAAAATATCGGATCAATACTGAACCGGATTGGAAAAACAACTGGTTCACGGATGAACCGATTGAACCGGCCGGTCATGTCCGGTTTTTAAAACACTGACTCAAAGCATAGTCAGCTCCATCCTCCCTCAATCAATGAAGGCCCATGCTCTTAATTTCGAAAAATTAAGGAAGCATTTGGTACGCGGAGTACTTTACAATTGAGAATTCTATATTTCGAAAAATTAATTTTTTGTAATTAATTTTTTTAGAAAATTGTATTTCCATATTTGGTGAATATATAAATATTTCCGAAAAAAAAAAACTAAGACAAATAAAAAAAAAAATCTTTAAGAAAAAAAGAGATAAAAGCGAAAAAGAAAAATAATATTAGGAAAAAGCAATAATTTATTTTGACTGGACAAAAAATATATACCTACCTATTTTTAAGAGAGAAGATTTTCTATATCTTGTTGATAAATTATTGATCCGGATATTAGTAATTTTTGAGAATAAATTTTTATAAGCTAAACAAACATAGAAATAGATTTATCATCCTAAATTTTTCCAAAAAAAAATTCAATATACCAAGCAAACACTAAGGGGGCGTTTGGTATACGACATTTTTTTTATTCCTAAAAAAATTTAGGGTGGGAATCTATTACCATGTTTGTTTGGGCTATAAAAAATTTATTTTCGAAAATTAGAAATATCCGGATAAATAGTTTACCCATAAAATATGAGAATCCTATCCCTAAAAAATAGGTGGGTATATTTCTTTTGTCCGGGCAAAAAAAAAAAAAAAATTTGCTTAAATTTTATTCTTCTTTTTTGATCATTTTTTAACGTTATTTTTGTTTTTATCATTTTCCCCCTTTTTTATCTTTTTTTTATCTTTTTTTTGTAGTTTTTTTTTAATCTTTTATTGTCATTTTTCAGCAATTTTTGTCGTTTTTTTTGTAGAGCTGTCAAAATGGGATAAGCCCGTTGGGCCGGCCCGCCCCGCCTGCCAAAAAGGTGGGTTGGGCCGAGCATTTAGGAGCCCGCCAAACAGGCGGGCCTAGGCGGCTCGCCCCGCCAGTAGCCCGCCCCGCATTGGGCTAGCCCGCAGGCCAAGTGGGTTGGCTCACCGTCTATTTTTTCATTTAGCACATATATGAGATACGTATAATAAATGATAAAATTTTTCATTTAATGCAAGTAATGACGTATGAAATATTAAATTTGGTCATTTATTTACATGAATGAAGGAGTTTTAAAGAAATATCTACTATTATAATGTTTCTTGTATTTTACTTGTAATTTGATGCATATGAGAGTGAGTAGAAAATATTATATATATGATTTTTTTTCACTTTTAAGAAACTAAAACAAATAAAAAAAATTTAATAAATTAAGCGTGCCGGCGCGCCAAGTCCGCGGCCCGCTAGTGGATTGGGCTGGGTTGGAATTTTTCCAACCCGCCAAAATGGTGGGTCGGCCCGCCCCGTCCCGCCAAATGGTGGGTTATGGTGGGTTACCGGACGGCCCGACCCGCCAGCCCGTCTTGACAGCTCTATTTTTTTTGTCGTTTTGTCGCTTTTTAGTAGTTTTTTGTCATTTTTTGGACTTTTTTGTCGTCATTTGTCGTTTTTTTTTTTCTATTTTGCCGCTTTTTGGTATTTTTTTTCGTTTTTATTTTTTATTTTTCGTTTTTTACCCTTTTTGTCCTTTTTAAAAGTAGTTTTTGGTCAATTTTTTGAACTTTTTGTCGCTTTTTGTCGATTTTTTTCATTATTTTTACCGCTTTTTGGTATTTTTTGTCGTTTTTATAGTTTTTGACATTTTTTTATCGTTTTTAGTAGGTTTTTTTTTTATCATTTTTTGACTTTTTGTCGTCTTTTGTCGGTTTTTGTTATCGTTCTTTTGCCTTTTTTGGTAATTTTTGTCGTTTTCATCGTTTTTGTCGATTTTTTGTTCTTTGTCGTTTTAAGTAGTTTTTTTTCATTTCTGTTGACTTTTTTGTCGTTTTTATCTTTTATGCCACTTTTTGGTTTTTTTCTTATCGTTTTTTGTCCCTTTTAAAAAAAAAATCTTTTTTTTGTCCTTTTTTAGTATATTTTGTCATTTTTTGGACTTTTTGGTTGTCTTTTATCATTTTTGTCACTTTTTTGTTATTTTTTTTTATCTTTTTTTCGTTTTTTTTCTCTTTTTTGTCATTTTTAGTATTTTTTTTTCATTTTTTTTTTGTTGTTTTTGTCTTTTTTGGTACTTTATTCTCTTTTCTCATCTTTTTGTTGTTGTTTTTTTTTATCTTTTTGTCATTTTTAGTAGTTTTTGCCCTTTTTGGTTTTCTTTTGTTCTTTTTGTCGTTTTTGACCATTTTTTTAGTTTTGTCCGTTTTGTCCTTTTTGTTTTTTTTCTTTTAATCTTTTTTGTTGTGTTTTTTTAAATTTTTTTATTTTTTGTCGTTTTTTTTATCGTTTTGGCTTTCCTTTTCGTTTTTGTCGTTTTTTGTCCTTATGGAAGGTTTTTTTTTGTCATTTTATTTTATTTTCTTTTTGTTTTTGTCTTTTTTTTTCTTTTGATTGTTTTTAAATTTTTTTCCTTTTTGACATTATTTTGGTTTTGGATTTTTTTTCTCTTTTTTAATTATTTTTTGGAAATATTTATATAATCACCAAACGTAAAAATATAATTTTTCAGAAAATTAGTTACTTAAAATTTGATTCTCGATAATATATAAATTTTGGCTATATAGTATTCTGTGTATCAAACATCCCCTAAGGCCTCGTTTGGTTTGCGGAATGGAAGGGAAAGGAAATCAATTCCTTGTCATTTCCTTTCCTTTGGGAAACTTTAATTCCTATTGATTTTCCTTTCCGATGTTTGGCAATGCCAAGGAATTTGGAAAGGAAAGTGAATATTTCAATGTGGGAAAGTGATTCCTTCCTTGGATGGATGGAATCACTTTCCCCCCTAATTTTCCTTCCATTGGGAATCACTTTCCTTTCCTCCTCAATTCCTTGGACGTCCAAACATAGGAAAATAATCACTTTCCTTTCTCAACCGGGAGATTCCGCGAACCAAACGAGGCCTAAAAGTTTTAGGAGATTTGGGTGCTTTTATTGTGACAGTACTTTTCATTAGTCTGGCTGCCCCTCAGTACCTTGCTTAGCAACAAGTGTGCAAATAAGGACGCACAGGAGAAGCAAACAAGTTCACGCAATCCACCTACTAAAACACATCCCTAACAACTTTAATAACTAGAGTATAATATTATTTTCGGAAAATTTCAACAGTAGCATTAAAGTTTATTTAAATTGCATAAAAGGAACAAAGTTTGGGAGAATTGCAATCTCAACATCGTCGCGCCCCATTTTGGGGCGTGAAAAATTAACCACCCCATTTTCCGAGTTAGTCAGTGAAAAAAAAAATAATAATAAAAAATAAAATGGCGCCCAAAAAAGGGGCGCCAAATTAGCATATATTATTAGAAAAAAAAAATAGCGCCAAAAAAAGGGGCGCCGATTTTGGAGCGCCGAATTTCTGCAAAAAAAAGAAAAAAAAAACATTTCATTTTGGCGAGCGGGAAAGAAAAAAAAAAAAAAAAAAGGGCGCCGAAACTTGGGGCGCCAAATCTGCTAAAGTTAATGTGACTGGTCCAACGGCTACTTTGCTTTTAACTTATGCGCAACGGCTACTGACTATTATAGCTTTTACAACGGCACTATGCTTTTTACAACGACTACTATAATTTTACAACGGCTATTTTTACATGTATACTGTCTATATATAGAAATCATCTTATTGAAAATTTTCACATTCAATTCATCCCCTCACTTCTCAAGTTAACTTTCAGAGACAAAATTTTTTCTCCTCCGCAGTGAAGCTTTCAAGTAGAATCATCTCCAAATCACCACCTGGTGTCAAGAAGAATCCCTCAGAAAGAAGTTGCAACATTCAACGACTTTTTCTAGTTTTTTTTCATGGATCAAACATTAACATTGATCTGCTACCATGGAGGTACACTTAGTGGACTATCTTATGAAGGAGGTACAACTAATCTAATTTCTACCTATCCTAATATCTCCTTAGAAAATATACGTAATATTATCGTGGAACGTTTTTCTATTACATATGATTTCGTAATAAGATATTTTTTTTACCGATACATTCTTAGTAATAGATAGTGAAGAAGCATGGAACTTCGTTATTCAGGATAATATAGGTGCATCTTGTATTAAGATTTATATTAATCAAGCATTAACAAATATAAGCAGAAATCTTCCTTCTACTAGTCAACCTGTTTATAACAGCCAAAATTTTCATGTTGGTCCTAGCACTTCAAACCAAATAAATTTAATTGAAGAGAACGTTGATGACGTTGATAGTGACGACTTAGTGGAAGATTTAGACTATTATTTAGACAATAATGATGATAATTTAGATGGTAGCACCCCTGAGTTATTTGTTGGAAAAGAATTTCCTTCATCTTATGCATTTCGAAATTTTATTAGTGATATAGCAATTCTTCATAATTTTAGTTGTAGAGCTAAACATAACAATTCTCAAAGAATTGTATACATCTGTGACTCTCCAGATTGTAGTTGGAGAGTGTATGCTAAAGCAATTGGTAACGGTACAATATTTGAGATTCGTACATTTGAATCTCGACATTCGTGTACCGGTGTGTTACCAAGAGGACATCATCGACATACTACTGCTGCATGGATTTGCGAAAAAATAATGGGTAAAATTAGAGATAACCACTCCTATAGTGCAACTCATATTGTAAAAGATATACTTAGAGATTATCGAGTACATATTACGTATTCTAAAGCTTGGAGAGCCAAAGAACTTGCATTATCTGAAATCAACGGTAGTTATATCGATGCATATGGCAGTCTTGAAAGATATTGCTTGACAATTGCGGAAACAAATCCTGGTAGCAAATGTTTTTTAAAGACCGTAGAAAATAATGTATTTCAAAGAATATATATTTGTTTTAAGGCATGTATAGACGGTTTTTTAAGTGGTTGTTTACCTATAATTAGTATTGATGCAACATTTTTGACATCAAGATATCAAGGTAATTTATTTGTGGCATGTGCACATGATCCTAACTACCAGTTATATCCTATTGCATATTGTATTGCTGAAAATGAGAATACCGAATCATGGACATGGTTTTTAAACAATTTGAAGATTTCTTTTGGAAATTTCTTTGACCGGTGGGATAGTATTTCATTCATATCAGATAAACAAAAAGGATTAATTCATGCAATGCGCGATACTTTTCCTGCATCTCCACATTTTTTCTGCATTCAGCATTTTAAACAAAATATGAAAAGTCAGAGCAGTAGTAAACCAAAATATCTAGAATGGTTGGATAAACTTGCTCGATCTTATAGTATTGTGGATGCAACAGAATGGTTTGAAAGAATCAAGTCCGCGGATGTTCGTGTTTTTAATTGGATAGTTGGTACCAATGATAAAAATCGTAATTTCTCACATTGGATAACAGCTTATGCACCATGTTCTAGACTCGATATCAACACATCCAATATTGCAGAATATTTTAATAATTGGATTAAGAATTTGCGTGATAAACCAATAACAACATTGCTTGACGGTATTAGAGCGAAGATCATAACAATTCATGAAAAGCATCGACGAAATGCTGAAAATATGGACAACAACTTCTGTCCAAGGATGCTTAAGACTATGGCTCGCCTAAAAAGAGAGAAACATCATTTTCAAATGTTGCGTATTGAAGGTTATTTATTTGAAATATTTGATCACGAAACAAGTAGGTGTTATGTGGTACAGTTAGAAAATAGAACATGTTCATGTTTCCGTTGGCAACACACTTTTTTACCATGTGTACATGCTTATTTTGCCTGCGAATCTACTAACTTACAGATTGAAAGTTATTATCCTGCTCAATTTTCTGTTGAAACACTTAAACGTGTTTATGCGTCTTGTATGGAACCAATTCCATCTCCATACACTCCTGAAGGTGAACTGGTAAGAGGTGAAATTGGAGTACCTAAAGTTGGACGTAGAGCTGGCAGACCTAAAAAGAATCGTTTTATGACAAAGGAGTTGCCGACAAGAGATCTACATTGCAGCAATTGTAACGGACTTGGACACAACAGGAGAAATTGCACAAGACAACCGACACAGTAAATGTGTGCATTTTTAAAATGTTTTGTAATCTTGTAAGTTTTAATATTTCTTAAATGTTATGTAATCTTGTTATTGTCAACTTTTTAAATATTTTGTGATATTGTAAAAGGAGAAATTTAAATGATTGCAAGAGGAGAAATTTAAATGATTCAGAAATTTATACAACATGAGAATTTGCACAAGAGAATACAACATGGCTTTTGATCATTCACCTCTGTTCATTCTGTCATAATGCCTACGGGGAACTGGCCTAAGACCTAATCGCATTCTTCGAGCTGCCGTTTCTTCTGGTGTCTCCCCTGGCAATGGCTGGAAGTCATCCCCTCCATACTGGGGTGTCTGCGTAGATGGATAAGGCGGGGGCGTGTCAAATAATGATGCTCCCGCGTTGTACATATAAGATTCCCAGTCAAAGTCATTTGAAGCATACTGCGAACAACCAGGTTGGGATGTGCCCTCGCCCGTCGCTTGATCAATATGTGACCCAGAATAATATGATGCATACTGTGAACAACCAGGTGGAGTCATCCCCTCGCCCGTCTCTTGATCAATATGTGACCCAGAATAATGTGATGCATTTTCTGAGGCACCAGAATAATCTTCCCTCGCCTCTTGATGTGGCCTATGGGGATGTGCATGTCTGCGTCTCACAATTCCTACATGATGATCCTGAGGAATTTCTAATGGTAGCACTGGGGGCCTATGTGGTTGGCTCAAAAATTGTGCAGAATAGTCTAACAATTCACGTGGATCGACTCTTGGGTCCTGGGACAACCCTTGCCAATTTTGGAGCTGAAATTATTTAGATACTAAGTGAGTGAGACTCAGAATGATCATAGTATATTTTTATGATAATTTAGACACATACCATTATATTTACTTGTGTATTGCGTACACGCAGGCTACAATCATCCAGAGCTCGGTGAGGAAATCGAACTTCTTCAAATTGCCAACGTCGATTTTCGACGCGGGGGGTCCCATCCCAAAGTACGAAGGATTCACTACCTTGTACTGCAATAGAGATAATTTAGCATGACAAATATAAGAAAGTAATTGTATTTACAAAATCATGAGATGACTTACAATCAAGTATCGATGTCATCGGTTGAGACAAATGTTCCACCCCGTACGTCTCAAACCTGTTCTCCCAACCCGGAAGATGTGAGCGAGCCCGCGATGCAACTAACCCTCTGCTACGACTAGCAGCCAAGGGTTCTTGTGGTATAAATTGTTTCATCCCAAACTGTAGCATGACTCGATCAGCCGGATGAAACATGATATGAGAATGGTAGATGATGTAGTATCTGTGCATACTAGCTTCAAATGCACCATCAATCACATTTTGAGGTACACTCATATGGTGCCATTCGACCTATATGAAAGTAGTGTGAAACATCCAATATTTAGAAAAAGTGTGATAAATATGTATAACTAATAGGTTCAACTAACCTCATTTGCAGAAATTGTGTCAAATAGATGGCGATAAATTGAGACCACTTTAGTAAGTCCGTGAGCTGTATCTACATCATCTGAATTCCATCTCACTCCTGCGGGCATGACCCGCTCATCTACACTGTATCGAGTAAGTGGCCTACCGATATAAAAATATTCGTATGACCAGAGCTGCAGATTAATAGACAATAAAAACGATATCAATTTTCTAACTTATATAACTATTTATGAAGAATTTTTTTTCCTAATTATACCTGTATAAGTGTAATACATCCACATATATTGCTGTGTGCAGCACCTTCCGATCCAACAGAAACAAAACTAGTCATCGAATGATAAATATAGGCTAACACTGCGGCACCCCATGCATGCTTTGTAGGAGTTTGTAAGTCTTCAAAAAATGGAAGGAGGTTTGCAGTAACCTTATTTCCGGTTCCGTTTGGAAATAACAACGCACCGCACAGACTTAGTAAATAAGCTCTAGTGCAACATACAAGCTGCAAATATAAACACGTATTAAAACTATATTATATAGTACAATAATTATAAAAAAGTATATAACATACCCGTTGCTCGTCTACAGGTACCGGTGTATTTCCAATCCGATGAACATACATAAAAGTAGTTCGCAGCCAAGTCATTTTGATCCCGGAAATAGTACCTTGATCCGGTTCCGGCTCCACACCAAGATATGTTCTGATCAGATCTCCAACACTTCTATCATCCTCAAAATATATAGGACTACCAGTAACCGGTAACCCCAAAATCATGGCCACGTCGGCCAGAGTGATCGACATTTCACCGAAGGAAAGCTGAAATGTGTTGCGTCCTGGCCACCACCGCTCTATCAAACTCAACAATAGATCTCTATCGTGACGCCTTAGACGAATAGCGTCAACGTAGGAAAAGCCAAAAGATGAAACAAGTTCATTCTGTCGAGTTGTAAGATTCCATCCGTGGCGCCAGTCTCCATGCTCACGTAATTTTACCGTTGGATAATCATATAACTAAATAAGGTGAAATTTTTTAGTGCCTATAATTTTCAAATATACTAATGATATTTTACTTTAACTAAAATACCTGTCCGTCGAATACCAGATTTGAAACGTGACAGACTCGTTTCTGCATAATACCCTGTGTTGTAGGTCCTCCTGGTATCCGACCGTCATTTTGAATATCCATCTATAAATTAAAGATAAATATTATACATTAATTTGAGTAAAATATACGCCCTTTTTTTAGGCATATTTTTTTTTCTCGGATCTCTAAGACTAAACTAATACAAAATTTTTTTTTACTAACCTTCTGGAAATTCTCCTCGAACTTACTGTATTACTCTTCCTCTTTCTTTTTCTGTATCTTCCTCTTCCTTCTTCTCTTCCTTCTTCCTTCTTCCTCCTCCTTCTTCTTTTTCTTTTCTTTCCTTCTCTGCTTGTGAAGTTGTGGTCCTACTTAAAGATGGCAGATGCATTACCATACAAAAGTTCCGAACATTTTTTCTTGGTCAAAAGCTGCGGGAATCTCTGCCAAGTGCAGAGATCCATCTAATCAAGGCACGGGCGGGAGAATCTGCAAAAGTGTACAATAGGGAACATCTAATCTGTGCACTAGCTGTGCAAAAGTGGACAATAGGGAACACGTTGGCATGCAGGGAACATAGAAAATTCCGCACCCGAGCGCTTTTTTTTTTAAATAATAAAAAAACATTTGGCGCCCCTTATTTGGGCGCCCATTTTTTTTTCTCTTTTTTTTCGGAGAGTAGAGGAATTTGGCGCCCCTTATTTGGGCGCCCTTTTTTTTATTAATTTTTTTTTCCATGGACGAAGAGGCCAGGTGGAGGGTGGGTTAATTTTTCACGCCCCAAAATGGGGCGCGACGATGCTGAGATTGCAATTCTCCCAAAGTTTGTTCCTTTTATGCAATTTAAATAAACTTTAATGCTACTGTTGAAATTTTCCGTATTTTTTTCCCAACCTTGTACTTTGTGAGTTTGAAAAAAATAGTTGCCACATAAGAATGACAATCTTTTATTTCAAAAATATATCTACAAAACAAATGTGAAATAAAGAGTGAAGTTGACATGGCATGGACAATGTGAAGTTGGTTATCTAGATCTAGACAATGCATTTCACAATGACTTTATCTCCACATCATCAATTATGAATAGAAATATTTATAAAAAAAATGAAGAAGTTGAGGAGTTGTCTTAGAAGTTGGAAAAATACTTTTTATTGTCTTCTCAATACTTTTGCATTGGAGAACACTTTTTTATCTCATTGTCTTGTGTGAATATCATCTTTGCCACATAGAAAAGACATTGTCTTGTGCCTCATACCACATAGGAATCACAACACAAAACAAGACAATAATGTTGGAACCCTATTGTCAGTTTGGAAAAAATGGTTGCCACATAGGAATGGCCAACTTTTTTTTTTTCAAAAGTACTTCTCCAATGCAAATGTGAAATAAAGTATGGAGTTGACATGGCAATGACATGACAAGGACATTGTGAAGTTAGTTGTCTAGATCTAGACAATACACTTCACAACGATGTTATGTCCACATCATCAATTATGAATAAAAATATATATAAAAAAGAAGAAGAGTAGAAGTTGTCTTGAAAGTTGTAAAAAATACTTTGCATGTCTTTTCAATACTTTTGCATTGAAGACTTTTCAAATTCATTTCTCTTTTCTTATCTTTTTGTTGTTTTTTTTTTTTTTATCTTTTTGTCATTTTTTAGTAGTTTTTGTCCTTTTTGGTTTTCTTTTGTTCTTTTTGTCATTTTTGACCATTTTTTAGTTTTGTCCGTTTTGTCCTTTTTTGTCTTTTTTTCTTTTAATCTTTTTTGTTGTTTTTTTTTTTCATTTTTTTGTTTTTTGTCGTTTTTTGTCGCTTTTTGATTGTTTTGGCTTTCCTTTTCGTTTCTGTCGTTTTTTTGTCCTAATGGAAGGTTTTTTTTGTCATTTTATTTTATTTTATTTTTGTTTTTTTCTTTTTTTTTTGATTGTTTTTAATTTTTTTTTTTTCCTTTTTGACATTATTTCGTTTTTGGATTTTTTTTTCTTTTTTAATTATTTTTTTGGAAATATGTATATAATCACCAAACGTGAAAATATATAATCACCAAACGTGAAAATATAATTTTTTAGAAAATTTAGTTACTTAGAATTTGATTCTCGATAATATATAATTTTTGGCTATATAGTATTATGTGTATCAAACATCTCCTAAAAGTTTTGGGAGATTTGGGTGCTTTTATTGTGACAGTACTTTTCATTAGTCTGGCTGCCCCTCAGTACCTTGCTTAGCAACGAGTGTGCAAATAAGGACGCACAGGAGAAGCAAACAAGATCACGCAATCCACCTACTAAAACACATCCCTAAGAGCATCATTAGTAGTTGGGACTCTCCAATACAATTTGGAGCCCAAAATTTTAAAAAAAAGGTAAATGTAGAATGGGTTGGGTTTGTATGAGAATAGTAGGAAATGATAAAGTGAGCTCCGGTCTCAAAAATTGTGTGGTAAAAAATTAATGTAGGAAAAAAATAATATAAAGTTTAATCTAGAAAATTGGGCTCCAAATTGGAACTTACTATTTTACAAAACGAGTTTCTACAATCTAGAATCTAGAAATTGGGAGGCCCAACCCTTAGCACCCATGGATGGGTTGGGACTGAAATTGTATAAATTGGGACTAGGGATGAGACTTATTATTCTACAAAATGAGCTCCTACATTCTAAATCTAGAATCTAGAAAATGGGATGGGCCTTACTAATGATGCTCTAACAACTTTAATAATTAGAGTATAATATTTTTTTCCCAACCATGTACTTTGTGAGTTTGAAAAAAATAGTTGCCACATAAGAATGACAATCTTTTATTTCAAAAGTCTATCTACAAAGCAAATGTGAAATAAAGAGTGAAGTTGACATGGACAATGTAAAATTGGTTATCTAGATCTAGACAATACACTTCACAATGACTTTATCTCCACATTATCAATTATGAATAGAAATATTTATAAAAAAAATGAAGAAGTTGAGGAGTTGTCTTAGAAGTTGGAAAAATACTTTTTATTGTCTTCTCAATACTTTTGCATTGGAGAACATTTTTTTATCTCATTGCCTTGTGTGAATATCATCTTGCCACATAGGAAAGACATTGTCTTGTGTGCCTCATACCACATAGGAATCACAACACAAAATAAGACAATAATGTTGGAACCCTATTGTCAGTTTGGAAAAAATGGTTGCCACATAGGAATGGCCAACTTTTTTTTTTCAAAAGTACTTCTTCAATGCAAATGTGAAATAAGTATGGAGTTGACATGGCAATGACATGACAAGGACATTGTGAAGTTAGTTGTCTAGATCTAGACAATGCACTTCACAACGACGTTATGTCCACATCATCAATTATGAATAAAAATATATATAAAAAAGAAGAAGAGTAGAAGTTGTCTTGAAAGTTATAAAAAATACTTTGCATGTCTTTTCAATACTTTTGCATTGAAGACTTTTCAAATTCATTGTTATTTGTGAATATAATCTTGCCACCTATACAAGATATTGTCATGTGTCCCATGCCATCTACGATTTATAACAAAAATAAGACAATAGGATTGGCTCTAAACTCAGTGTCAAGAGAAGTCATAAAGTTAGGTGGTGGACTACGACCTCTGCGAAAAACAAAATGGCACATGAAAAGAGAAAAGGTGAGCCTGCCTTCCAACGATTCTCCTTTCAATCTCAGAAAAAAAAGGGAAAGAAAGAGAGACGGATGTAACAGATCATACCCTCATCCTTTTTCATTTAACATCACAACTGAACAATGAAAGAATCCTATAAGAACAACGACAAAATTTCTATCCAAAATTGTTTTCGCTGGGCTGACTATTGAATGAATGTTGTAGAATTTTGTATGTCTCAAGGAGTAAACTAGAAATTGGTTGTGAATCAAAGTAGAATATTCCACTAACAAGCAGTTTGTACTGTTACAGAAATAGTGAGCAGTACACACATCTAGAGAGATGCTAACATACTTTAGCAAATCAACTTGCTAGGATGGTTAGAATCATTGTTGCTCAAAACGAGATTCGATCGCCATCCATCAGTTCGTTTTCAAGAACCAGCAAGTTCTGAATGCACCGAGTTGCACTTTGACTTCTCGAATGCTCTTCCTTTATCATATATGTTTGTTGGACAAAGCGCTGCTGCGCTAATGGCATCGGATAAGCGCGAATGCATAAGAGGAGCTTCTCACCTTGAAGGAACTTTCCGATCTCTCTCTTGTTTGCTCAAGAGTTTGAATCCTTAACCAAGTACTCTCGTATACTTCTAATATAGGAGAACCATTACTTAGTCATTACCAAACTGAACAAACTCCATTCTAACGCTTGTAGCAAAGCTCGCAAGCGAGGCTGTTGTGCACCAACCACGCATAACCATCACGCCAGCCTGGCAACAACCTCATACATCCAACCTCGCACCACCCATGTGCGTCTTTCGTCTAAGTCCACTTTGGGGCCTACCTCTAAAGAGATTTTTCCAAGAAATGGTGATAAAAACAAATATTTACTGTGGAATTTGAACATTGCCTACTAGAAAAATCGTCAACCATAATAACCGCTTGAGCTAACACACATGTGTATAAATCAATAAATAAATGATCAAGTATTGAAATTGTCACTCTCCGATCCCGATATATGTATTCTTCATGGATTCGGTATACGGTATCTGTATTTAGCATGTGTATAATTCCGTATATTTATTAATGGTGTCATGTAATTTTTTTAGCATTGTCATTAGTGGAGTGATTAGGGATTAAGGTTTTCTTAAACCAACCCCTATTTAATATCCTCTTCCTTTCTCTCTCCTCATTCACTCTTCCATTTATTTCTCTCAACCACCACTCCACAGGCAAGTACAACTTGCTCAAAAGTGGAGATTAGTGAATTTTTCATTCTTGATTTTTCCTTGATATTATTTGTATATATTATTCTTTTCTTCATTCTCTACAAGTTTAGTTCATGAAGATTCTGATTTTTATGGCTAGATTTGTGTAGATCTAAGTTCCTAAAAACTAGGGTTTCATGGTTTTGATCTATCACACTTGGCTATTTTCGAAAACCAATGGTCCTATGTTGTAGGAAATTTGATTCTACAAAGTTTTGACCTTTAGAAAGTTAGATTCGACTTGTTTGGAGAAAGTTATGGCCGAAGCAATATTGGGTTTCTCCGAGGTTCGCCTATGCTGGCTCTGGCAGGAATGATGAACAGTCCCCTGCAGCCGCATAAGCTATTTCTGGCCGCATAAGCTTCCCTGGCCGCATGAGCTATTCTCGGCCGCATGAGCATTCGCAGCCGCATGGCGCATGTCAGCCGCATAAGCATTCGCCGCCGCATGAGCCCATGCCGCATGGCGCATAGCAGTGTGAGCCGCATAAGATCCCAGCCGCATAGCCTGTTTTATTTCTCGGTCGCATAAGCTCGTTTCAGATCCCAGCCGCATAAGCCCGGTTTCCTGAGCCGCATGAGTCCCTTCAGCCGCATACGCTCGTATTTTTCCCAGCCGCATGCGCCCTGTTCTTTTTCCAGCCGCATGCGCTTTCTTCTTGGCCGCATGTGCCCGTTCTTTCCTTCAGCCGCATAGGATTCCTTGACCCTGGCCGCATGAGATCTCTGCTCAGCCGCATGAGTCTGGACTATAGCTAGTTTGGCCGCATGACCATACCGATTCAGAGCCACATGCGCCCGCGTTATCCAGCCGCATGAGCTCGTTCTTCTAGCCGCATGGCGCATGGCAGTTGGCCGCATGAGCTTTAGCAGCCATAAGAGCCCGCTTTCCGAGCCGCATAAAGTCATGCAGACTTCATTTCTTGGCCGCATATAGTCTGGCTGCATGAGCTTCAGCCACAGGTCCCTATGTGTATTAGTCCTCATTTCTGAGCTGACTACCTATGTGATGGCTGGATATCCCTATGTGTGCACCGAGGTACAATCTATGTGAGCACCGAGGTGCAATCCTATGCGCTAAGTGTTCCTACGTGATACCTGCCAGTACTTCCAAGAGTCCAGTATTTACATAGCGAATGGTCGGTAGTAATGACGTGGTATGTGATGTGTGTTGCATTACACCAACTAGGAGGAACATACGTATGACTCCAGGAGCCAGTACGGATTCCTTCTTGGGGTACTCGTACAATGTACGACATCTAGAGGAGTGAACATGTGACCGCGACATGTGAACTCTGAGAACAACCTAGGGATTAACTAGGCAGCTAACTTGGTAGAAGCATTGGGTGGAAAGAATCCCGAGATCGTGCCATACTAGCCACCCCAGGTCCAGACCTGACGTGTCGGGTTGGCATCCATGGATATGGTTACATTCGCCTATAGCGGATGGCTATATCCGACTCCTACGAACTATGTGTTAAATATTTTAGCACGGTAGCCCTTCGGGGGACTGGTGCATAATCAATGTCACGCCCCAGAACCAGAATACTGGAGAGCGGGGGCAGACATAGCCAGCTACGTATATTGAAATGGAAACCACCTCGATATACGGTCACGGCTGTCTAGATATATGAGGGTTTACTACAAGCCAATAGTCTCTTATGGTCATGAACAAGCCTAATGTCTCAATCACAAGCTAGTAAGTAAGGTTGCAAGATGTATGATCATTAAATATACAATAATAAGACGTCCCAAATATTACATATTCAGCTGATCATGAAGCTAGTCGTACAAAATGCGGGGACTAGCAAGAGTTAAGTCATACATGATCAACCCTAGGATTTGTTAATCATGTTTACAGCCCGTAGGCAGACAGTAAGTAAAGTGCATCGAGCTAACAGGTGCTCGTCGGCTAAACGCCTCAAAAGAATAACTTTACAATAGAGTGAGCGAAACAAAATAGAAAACCCACTCGTAGCCCGGGTTCCTTCTAGTCGCCACCATCGGGCTGGAGGTTCGGAAGATCCTCGGGAGCTGCTCCGAAATCTGGCCGCACAAAACCAGCTGGGTCAAACCCCAGAAGAGCAAGTGCCACAAAGGAGGCCACGAAATAAGAACAAAAGCCAGCATATCAGAACATAAGAAAAGAAAAGGAAGAAGGTACAAGTAAATAAAGAGTGCAACAGGACAATAAACGACTAGTGACGTGGGACCATTCCGGGAGCCAGGTTACAACCCTTAAACCAGACAAGGACCGAGGTTGTAACCCTTCGCCTGAATAGCACTCTGTCTCCACTCATTTATTGTTTAATAATAAGTAAAACAGTCAAGTTCAAGAGTAGTCAGGTAGTGGTACTAGACAAGACTTAGACAAGGCTGGACTCCATCCATTCACAAGCGGCCAAGCAATTACTACGGCTTACTACTTAACTAACTAGGGTTATCACAAGCCTTAATTACTAACAAGATGCAAATGAGAATTTCTCAGTCCTAAGCCCTGCAGACCATCCAGTTATCCTTCTGCGGGTTGAGAGTATGGTTGGGTACATCGCCCCGGAGACGATATACCCTTAGGTGACTTAGAGGGTGCAACACATGACAGTGCGCTGGAAATGTGCTCTACTCGTCGGCAAGCTACAAGTCCAATTAAGAGCACCCAGATAACGAGATTGCCTGTGACTGGAAATTCTCCATGAACTATAGTTAGATCTAGTCATTAGCCTAATCCATGTTCAGTACGAATCCCTGACCGTGGGAAAACCAGGGAGTCACATCCTAGACATGATGCAAGACAAGACAAGTGGATTGCACAAGCAAGCAAGCAGGAACACCCACGGTGTCAAGTTGATTATACGAGTCAAGTTAGCCGTCGCAACAGTATCAAGATAATTCATGTCAGGGTACTTGTCAGGAGTGCGCCACGACGGGCCACTATCATGTCAGGTTGGTCATGTCAGGAGTGCACTACTACGGGTCACTGTCGTGTTATGCTAGTTCCTTGTCATACCATGCCATGTACAATAGTCATTCCAAACATATTAAGTAAAATCAAGTTCATGACAAAAGGCGTAAGGATATAAAATAGGCGTAAAATATCTAATAAAATATCAATATACAGGGCTATAGAAGAGCCAAGCTTAAAGAAATAAGACCAAAACTCCAAGAGCCAATGGGTTAAGCAAAGGGTCAGGGTAGCAGCGTACGCGCAAGAGCACGCACGCAGGGGAGCAGCGTACGCACAAGGGCACGCATGCAGGGGAGCTGCGTACGCACAAAGCACGTACGTAGGAGAGCTGCGTACGCACAAAAGCACGCACGCAGGAGAGCTGCGTACGCACAAAAGGCACGCACGCAGGAGAGCTGCGTACGCACAAAAGGCACGCACGCAGGAGTGCTGCGTACGCACAAAAGCACGCACGCAGGAGAGCTGCGTACGCACAAAAGGCACGCACACAGGAGAGCTGCGTACGCACAAAAGCACGCACGCAGGAGAGCTGCGTACGCGCAAAAGCACGCACGCAGGAGAGCTGCGTACGCACAAAAGCAAGCACGCAGGAGAGCTGCGTACGCACAAAAGCACGCACGCAGGAGAGCTGCGTACGTGCAAAAGCACGCACGCAGGGTCTTCTTCTCCATGGCTGAGACGAGGCTCCAATGGTTCCCAGAACTTCAAAACATCACAACTTGGCCATCTGAACTTCAAATCCGGATTTCCAAAGTTCCAACTAGGGTGAAATGGAATTCTCTTCCACATGGAAACATCAAAACCCATAAAAATCCAACTTAAATAGATCAAAACCATGTAAATCCGAAAATAGAGAAAAACTTAGATCTAGAACAATGGGGACTCCAAATCATAAAATGTCAAGTGCTAATGTTGATCACCATGTCCTAATCTAGCAAATGGACAAATAAAATAGGGTCCTCATGTAGTGGCAAGGTGCACTTGCCTATGGGTTGGTGTTGTGTAGAGGAAGGATAAGAAGAAGATTAATGGAGGTTTATGAGGAGAGAGAGAAAGTTGGTGGAGTTTTAAAGAGGGTGGGATGTGGTGTGTGAGGGTGGAGCATAGGCTAAGGTGTTCCAATACACATTAAACCAAACCAAACCAACCCAAACCAATTAAAACCGAGCCATGTCAAAACCCAAAATACGAAAAATACCGAAATTCCACAAGTTGAGAAAAAATAAAAATACATGCCAAAATCCAGATATGAGTATAAATATGGAATACGGGAAATACGGGAAATGAGGGTGACAACTCTACCCACCTTAAAAGAATTCCGTCCTCGGAATTTAATCAAGGAGCTAGAGATTGTCACGACAAGTTATATTAAGCACATGCAAGTTATACTAAGCAGTGCAATCATACAATCATACAATGCAAGCAAGGAAGGGAAATCGTAAGGCATAAGAAAGACATTATACCTCACGAGTCAAACAGGTAGGGATATCGTGATCGGATGTCGTCATCACGCTCCCACATTGACTCACCTAGAGAGTGATGACCCCAAGCAACACGGACTAATTTAATAGTCTTGTTCTTGAGTATCTTCTCCCTCCGGTCCAATATAGATACGGGCCTCTCCTCATACGAAAGGTTGGTACCAACAACCAATTCCGAATGGTCTAGGATGTGGCTCGGGTCCGGAATATACCGTCGTAATTGGGACACATGGAATACATCATGCACCTCACTTAGCGACGGCGGAAGAGCGAGATGATATGATACATCTCCTACTCGTTCTAGAATATCGAACGGCCCTATATACCTAGGACTAAGCTTTCCCCGCATGCCAAAGCGAATGACGCCGCGGTTAGGCGAGATCCTAAGGAATACATGGTCGCCGACAGCAAATTCTAAGGGACGCCGATGAGCATCGGCCCAATGGCGCTGGCGGTCCTGGGCAACTCGGAGGTGATCTCTGACCTTCCTGACCACTTCAACCGTCTGGAAAATCAATTCGGGTCCGAGCATCTGCCTCTCCCCGACATCGTCCCATGCTAGCGGGGATCTGCACTTCCTACCATACAGAGCCTCGAACGGAGCCATCTGGGTACTGGCCTGGAAACTATTGTTGTACGAGAATTCTACGAAATATAGGTGATCTTCCCACGAACCACCGAAGTCGAGCGTACAAGATCTCAGCATGTCTTCAAGAGTCTGGATTGTGCGCTCTGATTGACCATCCGTCTGCGGGTGATAAGCTGAGCTGAATTGAAGGCGAGTCCCCAAACTCTTCTGCAAGCTGCGCCAAAAGTGTGATGTGAATCTTGAATCCCTGTCCGAGGTGATGCTGACTGGCACACCGTGAAGCCTGACAATCTGCCTGAGATACATCTCTGCTAACTGTGTCGTCGACTGTCCAACTCTGAATGGGAGAAAGTGTGCCACCTTGGTAAGCCTGTCCACAATTACCCAAATAGCATCTCTGCCGGCCGGAGATCTGGGCAATCCGGTCATGAAATCCATGGTTATATGTTCCCATTTCCATCCCAGGATCGGTAAGGGTTGAAGAAGTCCAACGGGCCTCTGATGTTCAGCTTTAACCTGTTGGCAAACCAAACACCGAGAGACAAACCGGGCTAGCTCCCTCTTCATGCCATTCCACCAGAAATGCTGACGAATATCACAGTACATCTTCGTACCACCCGAATGAATAGAATATTGTGAACTGTGGGCATCTGCCATGACTTCTTGTCTGATATCTCTACTGGGTACACAAAGACGAGTGCCATGCCGAAGTGTACCGTCTTCATGGATACATAACTTTGACCTTTTTTCTGCTTCACACTCTGTTCTGAGTCGCTGGATCTTGGAATCTGTTGACTGTGCCACCCGGATTCTCTCAACTATGCTGGACTGAACCTGTAGGCTGGCCATCAATGCCACGCTGGTTGGAAGAACCACTTCAATTCCCATCTTCTGAAGATCTGCCAATAATTCTGGTTGTGCCGTCAGGAAATAAACTCCGGCTCTCCTGCTCAATGCATCTGCTACAACGTTGGCCTTCCCGGGATGATACTGCAAATCCACATCATAGTCCACCAGTAGCTCGAGCCATCTTCTCTGCCGCATATTAAGGTCCTTCTGGGTGAAAACATACTTCATGCTCTTATGATCAGTAAAGATCTCCACTCTATCTCCGTACAAGTAGTATCTCCACAATTTCAAAGCAAGCACTACCGCCGCCAATTCCAAGTCGTGGGTCGGGTAATTCTTCTCATGATCACGTAGTTGACGTGATGCATAAGATATTACCTTCCCATGCTGCATCAAGACATACCCCAATCCTCTGCCTGAAGCGTCGCAATAAACTGTGAATCCTCCGGTCCCATCTGGAAGGGTGAGAATGGGAGCCGTTATCAAACCTTGCTTCAACTTCTCAAATGATTTTTGACACTCTGCTGTCCAAACAAACGGCACATCCTTGCGAGTCAACTGGGTCATCGACGCTGAAATCCTTGCAAAATCTGAAACGAACCGCCGGTAGTAGCTGCCAATCCAAGGAAGCTGCGAACCTCTGCCACTGAGCTGGGTACCGGCCATGACTCGATAGCCACAATCTTCTGGAGATCCACTTCCACTCCTCCTCGGGTAATGATGTGACCCAAGTATGATATGCGATCGAGCCAGAACTCGCATTTACTGAATTTGGCATACAACTGATGCTCCCTAAGCGTCTGGAGGACGACTCTGAGATGCTGCTCATGCTCTGCTTTACTCTTGCTGTAGACCAGGATGTCATCTAGGAACACGATCACAAATTGATCCAAGTAAGGCATGAAAATGCGATTCATGAGGTCCATGAATACGGTCGACGCATTGGTCGCTCCAAAGGGCATAACAAGGAACTCCCAATGTCCATACCTCGATCTGAATGCTGTCTTTGGGATGTCCTGCTCTCTGACTCTGATCTGGTGGTATCCCGACCGCAAGTCGATCTTCGAGAACACTGAAGCCCCTCTGAGCTGATCAAACAAGTCATCTATCCTCGGAAGAGGGTATCTGTTCTTGATTGTCACCGAGTTCAAGGTATAATAATCAACACATAGCCTGGACGTACCATCCTTCTTTTTCACAAGAAGTATCGGGGCTCCCCAAGGTGATCCACTTGTACGGATGAATCCCTTGGTCCTCAGTTCTTCAATCATTTTGTATAAAATTTCCAACTCTGAAGGCGCCATCCTGTAGACTCGCTCTGATACTGGTGCTGTCCCGGGAATCAAGTCTATAGTGAACTCAATCTCCCGCTCCGGCGGCATCCCTGGAAGCTCCTCTGGAAAGACATCTGGAAACTCTTCAACTATCCGGGTAACTGCATTGCTGCTACTGCCATCCACAATGCTGGGGAAGATGGATCCACTGCGCCTCTAGAAAACGAAAACTCTGGCTCGCCGGGGATACTAAAGACAACTCTGCCAATATGGCAGTCTATCCTAGCATACTGGTTCCTCAACCAATCCATGCCTAGGACTACATCATAGTCTGCCATAGGAAACTCTATGAATCTAGCGGGGAACTCCCTACCGCTAACTACGATCCGACACGAGAAAAACACTCGATCTACTCCCACAAGGCCATTACCAGTAAGTATATTGAGTCTTACTGATAATGACTCGGGCTCCAATCCTATCCGTGTCGCGAATCGTGCAGACATAAATAAATGCGATGCACCAGAATCAAATAATACAGACACTGGAGAGGAGTTGACGAGAATAGTACCTGCCACTACCTCATCTGGTGCAACTTCTTCTTCCATAGCCATCATCATGGCCTGACCTCTAGCTGCGGGTCCCCTCTGCTGAAAACCTCTCTGCCTGCTCTGCACTGGAGCCTGGGCACACTGCTGCTGGAATGCCTGGGCCTGAGGCAACAATGGCCTCGAGTACTGCTGCTGCTGCACAGGTGCTGGTCCCCTAACCAATAGACTGGTTAGGTTGGAAGAGGATGAACTACCCCTATTCGGGCAGGCTCCTATCTTATGATCTGCCGCTTCACAAGCTAGGCATAATCTTTATGCCCTACGACAATCTGCCACTACATGGCCTGGCTTCCCGCAATGTGAACATCCCATTGCGGAAGTCTGCTTCTGCTTCTGCTGCTGCGGGTACGTCGGGGTCGAATGCTGAACCGACGTTACTGAGGCCGCCCGCCTCGGAGTTCCAATGGTCAATCCCCTAGCTGCCGGGGCTGGAGCTGATGATTGGTGCATCTGACTGTGGGACCGCTTCCTACCTCCGGTCCTATCTACGATCCTCTGGGAGGTGTACTCACGCCTCCTAGCTGCTCTCAAGACTGCATCGAACGTCTGGTGCTCGAACTGCTCAACCGCCAACAAGGTCTCCAAATGCAGTCCCTGCTGGAACCGCTGGGCCCTATCAAACTTGGTCACCACCAAGGTGGGGGTAAACCTACTGAGTCTAGAAAACTCCGATGCATAACTGTCGACCGTTCTGCCTCCTTGCTTCAAGTTGGTAAATCTGGTCTGCAGGTCGTACCGAGCCACAGCATCGAAATACTTCGTCTGGAATCTCTCTCTAAACACTGCCCAAGCAATGGGTGCCACTAATCCCATGGATTGCGCTGCCCACCAACTGCGAGCCAAGTCCAACAACTGCAGGCGTGCCACCACCACCTTCTCATTCTCGGGTGTCCTAGCTGCTTCCAGAATCACCTCAGTATCCTGAAGCCATGCATTCGCGGCAATCGCATCCTCGCTGCCATCGAAGAAAGGAGGGTTCAAGCGCTTGAAGCTGTTGGCCGCGCTGTTTCCCGGATGACCGCCTCTGGTCAAAGCATCTGCCACAGCCTGGTACAAGGCGTCTCCTCTGCGATCCTGGGAAGCTATCAAGGTCCTGATGAGACCTACCAAGGTGCCATCATCAAGTTCCGCAGGCTGGACAGGCCGAACTGGGGGTTCTCCTCCAGTAGGTATCACTCTGGAGGCGACTCCGGAATGCTGGGCATGATCTCCAGGTTGCTGCTGGTCCACGGGAGGTGCTCCTCCTTGCTGATCGGCAGGGTCAGGTACAGTGCCGTTGAGGAAGACGACACAGGGAAACAATAAGGAAGGACCAGGACAGATCAACGATACAAGCATGTAATAAGGGCAAGAATTTTAGGGATTTGAAAATACGGGCGGAGATCAAGGGCGAATACTGTCACCCCCATTTCTCGTATTTCGTATTTTGTGCGTATTTTGATTTTATCATGTATTTTAATTTTCTGTACTTGCAGTATTCCTGGCTTCTCGTATTTTGCTCGGTTTTATTTTGGAGGAGACTTGGCTTGGTTTGACTTGGTTTAGCATGGTTTGGTTCTATTTTGGTTTATTGTTGGACCACCCTAACCTATACTACCCCTCAAGCTCACCCCACCACCACCATTTAATACCATTCCCCTCTCTCTCTCCTCACATTTACTTTCATTTATTTTCCCCACCAAGAAACCCCCTTCTTCCTCCATCCTCCAAACCCTAGTGGAAGAGAGGCAAGTTGCATCTTGCCAAACATGAGAATCCACTTTCATGAGTTCATCACTTAGCTTAGCTCATTGGGAGTAACTTTAGTTCTTTGTATTTTCGGATTTGGGGTTTTGTGGAGCTTGAATCTTGTACTTTACATTTTCGGATTTTACATGTTTTGATGTGTTTTGGCCGATCTTGGGTGGGATTTGATGTGCTCATGTGGTAGAGAATCAAATTTCACCCAAGATGGACCCTTGGAAGTTTGGATTTGGAGCTCGGATGGCCGAGTTGTGATGTTGCTAAGTTTTCGGCCATGGTGTTCTTCCTTGGGAAGAAGATGACTCTGTGGTAGCCGATGGCGCCTATTTCCCCTGCGTAGGTCCGATGGCGCCTACTTTGGCCGCTTGCCCTTGCAAGTGCGCCTCTTGGCCGCACGCTCCTTAGCGCTGCGCGCCTCTTCCAAACAGAACGCTTCATAGCGCCTGTTCTCTTTGACTTGGCCGATGGCGCCTATTTTGTGAACTAGGCGCGGTGGGCCAATGGCGCCTACTTCTCCTTTGATTAGGCACAGTTGGCCGGCCATCCTCGACTAGGCGCCATCTGTCCCATCAGACTAGGCGCCATCTGTCCCATCAGACTGGGCGCCAAACTGTCCCATCAGTGGTAGGCGCGGTTCATTCTATGGACTAGGCGCAGTTCATTGTATGGACTAGGCGCAGTTCATTCTATGAACTAGGCGCGGTTCATTCCCCATGACCTAGGCGCACTTGGGCCGGCCTTATTCTAGGCGCACTTCAGTGAGCATGGTAGGCGCACTTTAGGGTGCTGCCTACTAGGCGCACTCTAGTGCCCTCAACCTAGGCACACTCTAGAGTGTTGTCAACCCCCCCTTTTTTTGGCACACTCTAGTGTGTTGCCACCCTGGCCTGCCCTGGTGTACCTGCATCCCTTGTGCCCCCAGTATCTGCTTATTTCTGGGTTTTATTTTAATGAATTGGAGCTTCAAGGATTTTGTTGCCCACGTCACGACTTGGCTCGACTTGGCACTTTTGACACAACTTGGAGTTTTGCCATTTTCTTGATCTTGACATGATTTGAGTTGACTTTTCATAAATTGTGACTAGAACTATATAACTGGAACCTGTTAACTTGACAACTTGCTAGTGGCCCGCGGCGGCGCACTTCCTTGTAACAGGACATGATAATATGATAACTTGACAACTTAAGCTGCTGAGGCAGGCTTACTTGACTTGCTGCGTGACTTGACACCGTGGGTGTGCATCTTGTGCTTGATTAATCTACTGGTCCAGTCTTGCATCATGTCTAGGACGTGAACCTCTGGGTACCACGGCCAGAGGTTCACATGAATTCGGACTAGGTAAATGATTAGTTCACAAAACTAGAACATGGAGATTTCCCGGCTACAGGCAATCCCGTTACCTGGGCGGCCTTGGGAATTGATGCTTGCCGACGAGTAGGGCACAATTCCAGCACACTGTTAGGTGTTGCACCCCTTGATGGTACTTGAGGGTACACTTGTCTCTCGGACAATGTACCCACCTGAACCCAGCTCCTTGCTTGCGTTCTGGGTAGCCTGGATAGTCTGCAGGGCCTGTGGCTGATAGGAACATCTCATTGCATCTTGCTAGTAACTAGGTTGTGACAACCCTAGTTAGTTAATTTATCAAGCCGTAGGACTTGCTTGGTCGTTGTGAAATGGTTGGCGCCTGGTCTTGTCTAGCCTTGTCTTGCTTGCCTAGTCTTGCCTAGGCCTGATCTAGTCCCTGTACCTGGCTCTCATCCCGAGCATGCTTGTCTTTATTTTAATTTTTAGATAAATGGTCTAGCGCATGCGTTATTCAGGCGAAGGGTTACTACCCCGGTCCTTGTTTGGTTTAAGGGTTGTAACCTGGGAGACCGGAATATTCTCATGTTATGACCAGTTATCGCCCTATTGCATGTATTTCTTTCTTGTACCTTTATTTTCATTCCGACTTGATATGCTGGTTTTAGTTCTTGTGCATGGCCTCCTTTGTGGCACTTGCTCTTTCTGGGGTCTGACCCAGCTGGTTTTGTATGGCCAGATTTCGGAGCAGCTACCGAGGATCTACCGCAGTTCCAGCCCGATGGTGTCAACTAGAAGAAACCGGGGCCAAGAGTGGGTTTCTATTTTTGTACCGCTCACTCATATGTAAATTAAATATTCTTTTGAGGCGTTTGCCGGCGAGCACCTGTTAGCTCGTATGTACATTTTCTTGATGCTGTAAACATGATGAACAGATCCTAGGGTTGATCATGTATGATGTACTCTTTGCTAGTCCTGACATTTTGTAAGACTAGCTGCTTGATCATCCAATATGTAATATTTGGGACGCCTTGTATTTATATATTTGATGCTCAGACATCTTGTAATCTTAACACTTGCTTGAGATTGAGACAATAGGCTTGCTAATGACCACAGGAGACTGATGGCTTGTAGTTAACCCTCATATTTCTAGACAGCCGTGACCGTATACCGAGGTGTTTTCCATTTCGATATACGTAGCTGGCTGTGTATACCCCCGCTCTCCAGTATTCTGGTTCTGGGGCGTTACACGGTTTAAGTGGTGGCCCATGCAGGTCTTGAAAATTCAAGAAATGTGAGGGTTACCGGTAGATGTCTCAATCAGTAATCTCCCATGATCTCTGCTCGTACTCTCTATTCCCTGGGAATCTTGATTCGGTCACTTGCATGCATCCTTGCTCTTTCACTGTCCTTCCTTATCGTTTCCCCCTGTCGTCTTCTTCAGCGGCACTGTTCCCGGACGTGCCGATCAGCCAGGAGAAGCCCAGCATGAACCCCAGCAACAAGAGGAGCAGTCTCAGGACTCTGGAGCGGCCTCTAGAGTTGTACCTTCTGGAGGTCAGGAACCTCGTGTTCATGAAGCTCAGCCCGTTCCGCCTGTGAGACAAGAGGGGGGAGCCTTGGTAGGGCTTATCAGAGATTTGCTTGCAGCCCAGGATCGTCGAGGCGACGCCCTGCACCAGGAAGTTCATGAAGCACTGAATAGAGGAGGTCACCAAGGGAACCAGGCGGCCAACAGTTTCAAGCGCTTGAACCCTCCGTTCTTCGATGGCAGCGAAGACGCAATCGCCGCGGATGCATGGCTTCAGGATACCGAGGTAGTTCTGGAAGCGGCGAGGACTCCAGAGAATGAGAAGGTGGCAGTGGTCCGCCTACAGTTGTTGGACCTTGCCCGCAATTGGTGGGCAGCTCAGGCCATGGGATTGGCAGCGCCAGTCCCTTGGGCAGTATTTAGGGAGAGGTTCCAGACGAAGTACTTCGATGCCGTGGCACGGTACGATTTGCAGACTAGATTCACCAACCTGAAGCAAGGAGGCAGGACGGTCGATGGCTATGCGACCGAGTTTTCGAGGCTGAGTAGGTTTGCCCCCACCTTGGTGGCAACCGAGTATGATCGGGCCCAGCGTTTCCAGCAAGGGCTCCACTTGGAGATTTTGTTAGCAGTTGAGCAGTTCGAGCACCAGACGTTCGACGCCGTGTTGAGGGCAGCCAGGAGGCATGAATACACCTCCCAGAGGATTATGGATAGGACCGAAAGTAGGAAGCGGTCCCACAGCCAGTCGCACCAGTCGTCAGCACCAGCCCCGGCAGCTAGGGGTATTACGATTGGAGCTCCGAGGCGGACGGCCTCAGTAACGTCGGACCGGCATTCGACCCCGACGTTTCCTCAGCAGCAGCAGAAGCAGAAATCTTCTTCCACAGTAGGATGTTCATACTGTGGGAAGCCGGGCCATGTGGTGGCAGAGTGTCGGAGGGCACAGGGATTGTGCCTAGCTTGTGGGGCGGCGGACCATAGGATAGGGTCGTGCCCCAATCGAGGGAGTTCATCCTCGTCCAACCTTACTAGTCCTTCAGTTAGGGGACCAGCACCAGTACAGCAGCAGCACCCGAGGCCGATGTTGCCTCAGAATCAAGCTTTTCAGCAGCAGAGTCCCCAGCAGTATGCTCAGGCCCAGGCTCAGATTCAGGCCAGGCAGAGAGGTAATCAGCAGAGAGGACAGGCACCCAGAGGTCAAGTGATGGCAATGACCACAGCAGAAGAGGTAGCACCAGGTGAGGTTGTGGCAGGTACAATTCTCGTCAACTCTACCCCAGCATCAGCATTATTTGATTCTGGTGCATCGCATTCATTTATGTCTGCACGATTCGCGACACGGATAGGATTAGAGCCCGAGTCATTATCAGTGAGGCTTAATGTGCTTACTGGTAATGGTCTTGTGGGAGTAGATCGAGTGTTTTCCTCGTGTCGGATCGTAGTTAGCGGTAGGGAGTTCCCCGCTAGATTGGTAGAGTTTCCCCTGGCAGATTATGATGTAGTCCTAGGTATGGACTGGTTGAGAGATCATTATGCCAGGATAGACTGCCACATTGGCAGAGTTATCTTTAGTATCCCCGGAGAGCCAGAGTTTTTATTTTCCAGAGGCGCAGTAGAGCCTTCTTCCCCGGTATTGCGGATGGCAGTAGCAGCAGTGCAGTTGCCCAGGATTGTGGACGAGTTTCCAGATGTCTTCCCAGAGGAGCTTCCAGGTATGCCGCCAGAGAGGGAGATCGAGTTCACCATAGACTTGATTCCCGGAACCGCACCAGTGTCAGAGCGAGTCTACAGGATGGCGCCTTCAGAACTAGAGATTTTGTATAAGATGATTGAAGACTTGAGAACCAAAGGATTCATCCGTGCTAGTGGATCGCCTTGGGGAGCCCCTATGCTTCTTGTGAAGAAGAAAGATGGTACGTCCAGGCTATGTGTTGATTACCGTACCTTGAACTCAGTGACGATCAAGAACAGATACCCTCTCCCGAGGATTGATGACTTGTTCGACCAGCTTAAAGGGGCTTCAGTATTCTCGAAGATAGACTTGAGGTCAGGCTACCATCAGATCAGGGTCAGAGAGCAAGACATCCCGAAGACGGCGTTCAGATCAAGGTACGGGCATTGGGAGTTCCTAGTTATGCCCTTTGGAGCGACCAATGCGCCGGCAGTGTTCATGGATCTCATGAACCGTATCTTCATGCCTTACTTGGACCAGTTTGTGATCGTATTCATTGATGACATCCTGGTCTACAGCAAGAGTGAAGCAGAGCACGATCAGCATCTCAGAGTTGTCCTTCAGACACTTAGAGAACATCAGTTGTACGCCAAGTTCAGCAAATGCGAGTTCTGGCTCGATCGCATTTCGTACTTGGGTCATATCATTACCCGCGGAGGAGTGGAAGTGGATCCCCAGAAGATTGTGGCCATTGAGTCGTGGCCAGTTCCTAGATCAGTAGCAGAGGTTCGCAGCTTTCTTGGATTGGCCGGCTATTACCGGCGATTTGTTTCAGATTTTGCTAGAATTTCAGCGCCGATGACCCAGTTGACCAGGAAGGATGTGCCATTTGTTTGGACAGCAGAGTGTCAGGAATCCTTTGAGAAATTGAAGCGAGGTTTGATGACGGCTCCCATTCTCACTCTTCCGGATGGGACCGGTGGATTCACAGTGTATTGTGATGCTTCAGGGAAGGGATTAGGATGTGTTCTGATGCAGCATGGGAAGGTAATTGCTTATGCTTCGCGGCAACTTCGCGATCATGAGAAGAATTATCCAACCCATGATTTGGAGCTAGCAGCAGTTATCTTTGCATTGAAGCTTTGGAGGCACTACTTGTATGGTGATAGAGTTGAGATTTTCACGGATCATAAGAGCCTGAAGTATGTATTTACCCAGAAGGACTTGAATATGCGGCAGAGAAGATGGCTAGAATTATTGGTGGATTATGATGTCAACTTGCGGTATCATCCAGGGAAGGCTAATGTTGTAGCAGACGCCTTGAGCAGACGAGCAGGAGTCTATCTCCTGACAGCGCAACCAGAATTATTGTCAGATCTTCAGAAGATGGGTATTGAAGTAATTCTTCCTTCCAGCGTGGCTTTGATGGCTAGTATTCAAGTTCAGTCCAACATAGTGGAGAGGATCAAGGCAGCGCAGTCGGCAGACCAGAAGATTCAGCGGCTCAGAGCAGAATGTGAGGTAGGACGCAGACCAGAGTTGAACATTCATGAGGATGGTACACTTAGATATGGCTCGCGTCTTTGAGTACCCAGTGGAGATATCAGACAGGAAGTCATGGCAGAAGCTCACAGTTCGCAGTATTCCATTCACCCAGGTGGCACGAAGATGTACAGAGATATCCGTCAGCACTTTTGGTGGAATGGCATGAAGCGAGAGATAGCCCGATTTGTCTCGCGGTGTTTGGTTTGCCAACAGGTTAAAGCTGAACATCAGAGGCCAGCCGGACTACTTCAACCTTTGCCTATCCCAGAATGGAAATGGGAGCATATTACCATGGATTTCGTCACAGGATTGCCGAGATCTCCAGCAGGCAAGGATGCTATTTGGGTTATCGTGGACAGGCTCACCAAGGTTGTGCACTTTCTCCCTTTCAGAGTTGGGCAGTCAACGGCGCAACTGGCAGACAGGTACCTCAGGCAGATTGTCAGGCTTCATGGAGTGCCAGTCAGCATAGTGTCAGACAGAGATTCGAGATTCACTTCTCACTTTTGGCATAGTCTTCATCAGAGTTTGGGGACTCGTCTCAAGTTCACTTCAGCATATCATCCGCAGACAGATGGTCAGTCGGAGCGCACGATTCAGACTTTGGAAGATATGCTAAGAGCTTGTATGCTAGACTTCGGTGGTTCGTGGGAGGATCACCTGCACTTGGTGGAGTTCTCGTACAACAACAGCTACCAGGCCAGTATCCGGATGGCACCCTTCGAGGCCTTGTATGGCAGGAAGTGTAGGTCCCCGCTAGCATGGAGGCGACTCCGGAATGCTGGGCATGATCTCCAGGTTGCTGCTGGTCCACGGGAGGTGCTCCTCCTTGCTGATCGGCAGGGTCAGGTACAGTGCCGTTGAGGAAGACGACACAGGGAAACAATAAGGAAGGACCAGGACAGATCAACGATACAAGCATGTAATAAGGGCAAGAATTTTAGGGATTTGAAAATACGGGCGGAGATCAAGGGCGAATACTGTCACCCCCATTTCTCGTATTTCGTATTTTGTGCGTATTTTGATTTTATCATGTATTTTAATTTTCTGTACTTGCAGTATTCCTGGCTTCTCGTATTTTGCTCGGTTTTATTTTGGAGGAGACTTGGCTTGGTTTGACTTGGTTTAGCATGGTTTGGTTCTATTTTGGTTTATTGTTGGACCACCCTAACCTATACTACCCCTCAAGCTCACCCCACCACCACCATTTAATACCATTCCCCTCTCTCTCTCCTCACATTTACTTTTATTTATTTTCCCCACCAAGAAACCCCCTTCTTCCTCCATCCTCCAAACCCTAGTGGAAGAGAGGCAAGTTGCATCTTGCCAAACATGAGAATCCACTTTCATGAGTTCATCACTTAGCTTAGCTCATTGGGAGTAACTTTAGTTCTTTGTATTTTCGGATTTGGGGTTTTGTGGAGCTTGAATCTTGTACTTTACATTTTCGGATTTTACATGTTTTGATGTGTTTTGGCCGATCTTGGGTGGGATTTGATGTGCTCATGTGGTAGAGAATCAAATTTCACCCAAGATGGACCCTTGGAAGTTTGGATTTGGAGCTCGGATGGCCGAGTTGTGATGTTGCTAAGTTTTCGGCCATGGTGTTCTTCCTTGGGAAGAAGATGACTCTGTGGTAGCCGATGGCGCCTATTTCCCCTGCGTAGGTCCGATGGCGCCTACTTTGGCCGCTTGCCCTTGCAAGTGCGCCTCTTGGCCGCACGCTCCTTAGCGCTGCGCGCCTCTTCCAAACAGAACGCTTCATAGCGCCTGTTCTCTTTGACTTGGCCGATGGCGCCTATTTTGTGAACTAGGCGCGGTGGGCCAATGGCGCCTACTTCTCCTTTGATTAGGCGCAGTTGGCCGGCCATCCTCGACTAGGCGCCATCTGTCCCATCAGACTAGGCGCCATCTGTCCCATCAGACTGGGCGCCAAACTGTCCCATCAGTGGTAGGCGTGGTTCATTCTATGGACTAGGCGCAGTTCATTGTATGGACTAGGCGCAGTTCATTCTATGAACTAGGCGCGGTTCATTCCCCATGACCTAGGCGCACTTGGGCCGGCCTTATTCTAGGCGCACTTCAGTGAGCATGGTAGGCGCACTTTAGGGTGCTGCCTACTAGGCGCACTCTAGTGCCCTCAACCTAGGCACACTCTAGAGTGTTGTCAACCCCCCCCCTTTTTTGGCACACTCTAGTGTGTTGCCACCCTGGCCTGCCCTGGTGTACCTGCATCCCTTGTGCCCCCAGTATCTGCTTATTTCTGGGTTTTATTTTAATGAATTGGAGCTTCAAGGATTTTGTTGCCCACGTCACGACTTGGCTCGACTTGGCACTTTTGACACAACTTGGAGTTTTGCCATTTTCTTGATCTTGACATGATTTGAGT
Organism: Iris pallida; assembly: GCA_029216955.1. NCBI lineage: Eukaryota > Viridiplantae > Streptophyta > Magnoliopsida > Asparagales > Iridaceae > Iris > Iris pallida. The sequence goes on along the minus strand of JANAVB010015399.1, from coordinate 1,419,968 downwards.
TGACTTTTCATAAATTGTGACTAGAACTATATAACTGGAACCTGTTAACTTGACAACTTGCTAGTGGCCCGCGGCGGCGCACTTCCTTGTAACAGGACATGATAATATGATAACTTGACAACTTAAGCTGCTGAGGCAGGCTTACTTGACTTGCTGCGTGACTTGACACCGTGGGTGTGCATCTTGTGCTTGATTAATCTACTGGTCCAGTCTTGCATCATGTCTAGGACGTGAACCTCTGGGTACCACGGCCAGAGGTTCACATGAATTCGGACTAGGTAAATGATTAGTTCACAAAACTAGAACATGGAGATTTCCCGGCTACAGGCAATCCCGTTACCTGGGCGGCCTTGGGAATTGATGCTTGCCGACGAGTAGGGCACAATTCCAGCACACTGTTAGGTGTTGCACCCCTTGATGGTACTTGAGGGTACACTTGTCTCTCGGACAATGTACCCACCTGAACCCAGCTCCTTGCTTGCGTTCTGGGTAGCCTGGATAGTCTGCAGGGCCTGTGGCTGATAGGAACATCTCATTGCATCTTGCTAGTAACTAGGTTGTGACAACCCTAGTTAGTTAATTTATCAAGCCGTAGGACTTGCTTGGTCGTTATGAAATGGTTGGCGCCTGGTCTTGTCTAGCCTTGTCTTGCTTGCCTAGTCTTGCCTAGGCCTGATCTAGTCCCTGTACCTGGCTCTCATCCCGAGCATGCTTGTCTTTATTTTAATTTTTAGATAAATGGTCTAGCGCATGCGTTATTCAGGCGAAGGGTTACAACCCCGGTCCTTGTTTGGTTTAAGGGTTGTAACCTGGGAGACCGGAATATTCTCATGTTATGACCAGTTATCGCCCTATTGCATGTATTTCTTTCTTGTACCTTTATTTTCATTCCGACTTGATATGCTGGTTTTAGTTCTTGTGCATGGCCTCCTTTATGGCACTTGCTCTTTCTGGGGTCTGACCCAGCTGGTTTTGTATGGCCAGATTTCGGAGCAGCTACCGAGGATCTACCGCAGTTCCAGCCCGATGGTGTCAACTAGAAGAAACCGGGGCCAAGAGTGGGTTTCTATTTTTGTACCGCTCACTCATATGTAAATTAAATATTCTTTTGAGGCGTTTGCCGGCGAGCACCTGTTAGCTCGTATGTACATTTTCTTGATGCTGTAAACATGATGAACAGATCCTAGGGTTGATCATGTATGATGTACTCTTTGCTAGTCCTGACATTTTGTAAGACTAGCTGCTTGATCATCCAATATGTAATATTTGGGACGCCTTGTATTTATATATTTGATGCTCAGACATCTTGTAATCTTAACACTTGCTTGAGATTGAGACAATAGGCTTGCTAATGACCACAGAAGACTGATGGCTTGTAGTTAACCCTCATATTTCTAGACAGCCGTGACCGTATACCGAGGTGTTTTCCATTTCGATATACGTAGCTGGCTGTGTATGCCCCCGCTCTCCAGTATTCTGGTTCTGGGGCGTTACAAATACTGATTGAGACATCTATTTGGTAAACCCTCATATTTTTTGATTGACAAGATCTGCATGGGCCACCACTTAAACCATGTTACGCCCCAGAACCAGAATACTGGAGAGCGGGGGCAGACATAGCCAGCTACGTATATTGAAATAGAAACCACCTCGATATACGGTCACGGCTGTGTAGATATATGAGGGTTTACTACAAGCCAACAGCCTCTTATGGTCATGAACAAGACTAATGTCTCAATCACAAGCTAGTAAGTAAGGTTGCAAGATGTATGATCATTAAATATACAATAATAAGGCGTCCCAAATATTACATATTCAGCTGATCATGAAGCTAGTCGTACAAAATGCGGGGACTAGCAAGAGTTAAGTCATACATGATCAACCCTAGGATTTGTTAATCATGTTTACAGCCCGTAGGCAGACAGTAAGTAAAGTGCATCGAGCTAACAGGTGCTCGTCGGCTACACGCCTCAAAAGAATAACTTTACAATAGAGTGAGCGAAACAAAATAGAAAACCCACTCGTTGCCCGGGTTCCTTCTAGTCGCCACCATCGGACTGGAGGTTCGGAAGATCCTCGGGAGCTGCTCCGAAATCTGGCCACACAAAACCAGCTGGATCAAACCCCAGAAGAGCAAGTGCCACAAAGGAGGCCACGAAATAAGAACAAAACCAGCATATCAGAACATAAGAAAAGAAAAGGAAGAAGGTACAAGTAAATAAAGAGTGCAACAGGACAATAAACGACTAGTGACGTGGGACCATTCCGGGAGCCAGGTTACAACCCTTAAACCAGACAAGGACCGGGGTTGTAACCCTTCGCCTGAATAGCACTCTGTCTCCACTCATTTATTGTTTAATAATAAGTAAAACAGTCAAGTTCAAGAGTAGTCAGGTAGTGGTACTAGACAAGACTTAGACAAGGCTGGACTCCATCCATTCACAAGCGGCCAAGCAATTACTACGGGTTACTACTTAACTAACTAGGGTTATCACAAGCCTTAATTACTAACAAGATGCAAATGAGAATTTCTCAGTCCCAAGCCCTGCAGACCATCCAGTTATCCTTCCGCAGGTTGAGAGTATGGTTGGGTACATCGCCCCGGAGACGATATACCCTTAGGTGACTTAGAGGGTGCAACACATGACAGTGCGCTGGAAATGTGCTCTACTCGGCGGCAAGCTACAAGTCCAATTAAGAGCGCCCAGATAACGAGATTGCCTGTGACTGGAAATTCTCCATGAACTATAGTTAGATCTAGTCATTAGCCTAATCCATGTTCAGTGCGAATCCCTGACCGTGGGAAAACCAGGGAATCACGTCCTAGACATGATGCAGGATAAGACAAGTGGATTGCGCAAGCAAGTAAGCAGGAACACCCACGGTGTCAAGTTGATTATACGAGTCAAGTTAGCCGTCGCAACAGTATCAAGATAATTCATGTCAGGGTACTTGTCAGGAGTGCGCCACGACGGGCCACTATCATGTCAGGTTGGTCATGTCAGGAGTGCACCACTACGGGTCACTGTCGTGTTATGTTAGTTCCCTGTCATACCATGCCATGTACAATAGTCATTCCAAACATATTAAGTAAAATCAAGTTCATGACAAAAGACGTAAGGATATAAAATGGGCGTAAAATATCTAATAAAATATCAATATACAGGGCTATAGAAGAGCCAAGCTTAAAGAAATAAGACCAAAACTCCAAGAGCCAATGGGTTAAGCAAGAGGTCAGGGGAGCAGCGTACGCGCAAGAGCACGCACGCAGGGGAGCAGCGTACGCACAAGGGCATGCACGCAGGAGAGCTGCGTACGCACAAAGCACGTACGCAGGAGAGCTGCGTACGCACAAATGCACGCACGCAGGAGAGCTGCGTACGCACAAAAGGCACGCACGCAGGAGAGCTGCGTACGCACAAAAGCACGCACGCAGGAGAGCTGCGTACGCACAAAAGGCACGCACGCAGGAGAGCTGCGTACGCACAAAAGCACGCACACAGGAGAGCTGCGTACGCAGAAAAGCACGCACGCAGGAGAGCTGTGTACGCACAAAAGCATGCACGCAGGAGAGCTGCGTATGCGCAAAAGTACGCACGCAGGAGAGCTGCGTACGCACAAAAGCACGCACGCAGGAGAGCTGCGTACGCACAAAAGCACGCACGCAGGAGAGCTGCGTACGCGCAAAAGCACGTACGCAGGGTCTTCTTCTCCATGGCTGAGAAGAGGCTCCAATGGTTTCCAAAACTTCAAAACATCACAACTTGGCCATCTGAACTTCAAATCCGGATTTTCAAAGTTCCAACTAGGGTGAAATGGAATTCTCTTCCACATGGAAACATCAAAACCCATAAAAATCTAACTTAAATAGATCAAAACCATGTAAATCCAAAAATAGGGAAAAACTTAGATCTAGAACAATGGGGACTCCAAATCACAAAATGCCAAGTTCTAATGTTGATCACCATGTCCTAATCTAGCAAATGGACAAATAAAATAGGGTCCTCATGTAGTGGCAAGGTGCACTTGCCTATGGGTTGGTGTTGTGTAGAGGAAGGAGAAGAAGAAGATTAATGGAGGTTTATGAGGAGAGAGAGAAAGTTGGTGGAGTTTTAAAGAGGGTGGGATGTGGTGTGTGAGGGTGGAGCATAGGCTAAGGTGTTCCAATACACATTAAACCAAACCAAACCAAACCAACCCAAACCAATTAAAACCGAGCCATGTCAAAACCCAAAATACGAGAAATACCGAAATTCCACAAGTTGGGAAAAAATAAAAATATATGCCAAAATCCAGATACGAGTATAAATACGGAATACGGGAAATACGGGAAATGAGGGTGACAATCAAAGTGTTATATGTCTTATGGTTTGGCTAGCCCTGCTGGGTTGACACGATATGAGGATTCCTTTTAATCAGTATCACGGGGATAACTCCGCCAAATATAAAAAGCCGTAGGAATGAATGGCCGCTTGGAAAATGACTTGACTGTGCTTGAGCCTTCCACTAGTAGCCGAGGGACATGGACTGTCACGGTACGTGGTCCAACCCATGTCCTTGTTTGGTTGTTGGGTTGGTCTATCGTGCTAGGACAGGCTGTGGACCGAGGTTATGACCGAAAGCTTTATTTAATATTTATAATAATTATGCTTGGGTTTTATCTCACTCTTTTGGGCTTCCTTGTGGTACTTGCTATTCGGGGCTGATCCCGCTGGTTTTGTTTGGCCTGATCACGTAGCAGAGCCTGAGGATCCGAACTTCTTTCCTGACGTCAATGGTGCATACTAGGAGCATGGTTGGCGGGGGACTTGTCACGTCCCAGAACTAGAATACTGGAGAGCGGGGGCAGACATAGCCAGCTACGTATATGAAATGGATTCTATCTCGCTATACGGTCACGGCTGTCTAGATACATGAGGGTTTACTATAAGCCAACAGTCTCTTAAGGTCATGAACAAGTCTATTGTCTCAATCACAAGCAAGTAAGTAAAAGTTACAAGATGTATGATCATTAAATATACAATAGTAAGGCGTCCCAAACATTACATATTCAGCTGATCATGAAGCTAGTCGTTACAAAATGTCAGGACTGGCAAGAGTTTAGTCATACATGATCAACCCTAGGATCTGTCAATCATGTTACAGCCCGTAGGCAGACAGTAAGTAAGTACAATCGAGCTAAACAGGTGCTCGTCGGCTAAACGCCTCAAAAGAATATTTTTACAATAGAGTGGGAGAGTCAAAAATAACCCACTCGTTGCCCTGGTTACGCCTGGTATTCACCATCGGGCTGGAAAAGCGGTAGATCTCTGGAGCTGCTCCGAAATCTGGCCATACAAAACCAGCTGGGTCAGATCCCAGAAAGAGCAAGTGCCACAAAGGAAGCTTCACTTAGGAACTAAAACCAGCAATCAGCACAAGGTATAAATAAAAGTAAGAACTGGAAATAAAGAAAATACATCAGGGTGATATACGACGAGATAAACATGGAACTATTCAAATAACCAGGTTACAACCCGTAAACCAAACAAGGACCGGGGTTGTAACCCTTCGTCTGAACAGAACTTGGAATTCTCACCATTTATCGGTAAAATAAATACAGGCATTCAGGTCATGTAGTAATCTGGAACAAAATCAGGACAAGACTAGACTGGTTAGACTCCATCCAATCATTTTACGGCCAAGCAAGAATTACGGCTTGATACTTTAACTAACTAGGGTTGTCACAAGCCTAATTACTAACAAGATGCAGTAAGATTACTCCACAGCCACAAGCCCTGCAGACCATCTAGGTTACCCGGGTTAAGAGATTTAGAGTTGAATTCAGGTGGGTACATCGTCCAGGAAACGAATGTACCCTTAGGTAGCTTGAAGGGTGCAACACATGACAGTGTGCTGGAAATGTGCCCTACTCGACGGCAGGCTACAGATCCCAAGGCGTGCCCAGGTAACGGGATTGCCTGTAGCTGTGAGATCTCTTTATGACTAATGTATTAATCTAGTTATTAGCCTTAGTTCATTTTAGTAGGTACTCCTGACCGTGGTACTCAGGAGTCCCCTCATAGACATGATGCAAGATAGGACTGGATTAGTTGTACAAGCACAATCACCCACGGTGTCCGGATTAATTATACAGGTCATGTCATGTCAGGTAGCCATCGCAACAGCTGCTCAAGATATATCATGTCAAGTGTACTTGTCAGGAGTGCGCCACGACGGGCCACTATCAGGTCGTGCTCCATTATCAATTCCAAACATATCAAATAAATTCATGATTTCAAGTTCAGGATAAAAGGCGTAAGGATATAAAATGGACGTTAAATATCTAATAAAATATCAATATTCAGGGCTTATGGAAGAGCCATGCGGCTAAAGCATATGCGGTCAGGAAAGGGTAAGACTCATGCGGCCCAATCAGGAGAGCGCATGCGGCCAGGGTCACTGGATTCCATGCGGCCAAGACAAGGGGGCGCATGCGGCTGGAAGGGAGCAAGTTCATGCGGCTAGGGAATGACGGGCGCATATGCGGCTGAGATCAATCGAATCCATACAGCGCAGGGTTCAAAACCCATGCGGCTGAAATCAATTGGATCCATGCGGCCAGATTAATTGAGTCCATACGGCTCAGATCAATCGAGTCCATGCGGCTCAATCAATCGAGTCCATGCGGCTCAATCAATCGAGTCCATGCGGCTTAATCAATCGAGTCCATGCGGCTCAATCAATCGAGTCCATACGGCGCAGGTGGGAGCGGAGCTTATGCGGAAGCGGGGTTACGTGCCTATGCGGCTGCGACTCAAGTGGGGGAGGGCTCATGCGACTAAGATAATTTATGCGGCTCAGGAGAGTACAAGGGCGCATATACGGCCCAGACAAGGAGAAAAGTCCATGCGGCTCAGAGAACACTTGCCGCATGAAATGTTCATGCGGTCAAGTCAAGTACTGTTCTTCTTCTCCAAATTCTGAGAGGAAGAACACCATGAGAGCCAAGTCCTCAAGCTCCACAACTCCATCATCCGGAGCCCAAATCCGAACTTCTATAGGTCAAAATGGGGTAGAACGAAATTCTCTACAACATGGAACCATCAAAACATAGAAATAACAAGATTAAGTAGATCAAAACCCAAGAAATCCAAAAATAAAATAAACTTAGATCTACAAGAATCTAGCTATGGAAATGAGAAATGCTAAGTACTAAAGTGCCTTAGAATGTAGTAAGGAAAAGAATGAAGTAATAAAATTAGAGTTCCTCCATGAAGCAAGTTGTACTTGCCTAGACCTCTCTCTTCTCTCTCTGGTAGGTAAGGATGTAATGGGGAAGAAAAAGATGAGTAAATGAAGAGAGAGAAGGGAGAGGGGTTAATAAATGGTAGTGGTGGTGGTAGGTAGGGGTTCACCCCTTGGTTCATGATGAACCAAGAGCAATCCCAAACCGAACCAAGCCAACCCAAACCAAGAATAAACCAAGCCCAGGGAGGAAATGCTAAGCCAGGAATTCATGCAATACAAGAATAAATACGTACACGTATTCCAAAAATACATAATACGAACCACAGGTATTACAGGACTCGAGTGGATTTCTTCTCCACCACTCTTGTATCTTTACTTATGTCCTGGCGTTTAGCCACCGGTACCTATTTAGCCGGCTAATCTAGACATTTTTGTCTTTGCACAATTGTAATTAAATCAGACTGTAGCTGTATACAATTTTGTACCTATGACTTTCTGGGCTAGCTATCTTATAAAGCTAGACCCCCATGATCATTTTGATGAAGCGTCAGGGACGCCTTACTGCTTTATCTTTTATGTTCATTAATTGATATTTTCTTGCTTGAATGATTGAGACATAGATGTTCAGTGTGACCATAGGAGACTTGAATGTAGTATATACCCCCTTGTCTCTCGACAGTCACGATCGCCGTATGACGTTTATATACCTCATATAGAGTAGCTGGCCTAGTCCGTCTCCGTATTTCGATATTGGGGCCTGACAAGGTTTTATTGGTGGTCTATGCAGGTCTGATTTTCAGACTTGTGGGGTAAAACTATTATAGGAGTCTCAATCAAAACTTGTTCCCTTTGAATCTCTTGCCTAGATTTCTCTTTCCTCACCTTGATTGATAACCTGAATTGTATCCTCGAATCTTCCTCAACACGATAATTGATGTCATGTACCCTTCCATATAGAGGTGCTTCTTTCTCAGTAGCTGGTGAGGCCAACACGAAAGAACAATCGGCAGAGCATGTCTCGACGGGGCAGCAACCAGAAGGAGTACATTCTCCTGACCAGATCCGAGTGGAAGTGATATCAGAGCTAGTGGAACCGCAGGTTCTAGAAACTCCTGCACCCTCACCGGTGCCTGCAGCGACGCCAGTACCTGATGCTGCAGTACTCCTGGAGGTCATCCGGGGATTCTTGGCTACTCAGCAGCAACAAGTGGTAGCCCATCAGCAACAGCAGACCCGACAGCAGGAACAGAATATACTACTGAATCAGGGGTTATAATTAGCTCTCGAGAGAAGTGTCAGGAATGATTCAGGAGCATCGGGGAGGTTTTGTCGACTTAACCCGAGATATTTTAACGGCACGGAGGATGCCATAACGACGGATGCTTGGCTTCAGGATACTGAGGCCATATTGACTGCAGCTAAGGTTCCAGCAGAAGAGAAGGTTGACCAGGTTAGACTGATACTTCAGGATCTCGCCCGCGATTGGTGGGCATCAGAAGAGGTTGGACTGAGGCATCCTGTTCCCTGGGATAGCTTCCGTACCAGATTCAAGGCCAAGTACTTTGGTGTGGTAGTACGGTATGAGCTACATCAGAGATTTATCAGTCTTAAGCAGGCTGGAAAGATGGTGGATGGATATACAGCGGAGTTCTGCAGACTGAGTCGGTTTGCACTGACGATGGTAGCTACAGAGCCTGAGAAGGCGATGAGGTTCCAGCAGGGACTTCATTTGGAAATTTTATAGCTAGTAGAAGGACACGACTATCAGACTTTTGATGCCATTTTAACGGCAGCCCGGAGGCATGAACTCACTCAACAGAGGTTGGTGACAAGACATGGGGGCCAGAAGAGGTCTCATTCCCAGAGCAGAGGTGGAGGAGCAGTACAGCGAACATCGGCGCCAGTGCCCGGCATTCGTATTCATGAGTCAGAAGCGCCGCGAAGGACGGCAGTTTCAGAGATAACGGTACCAGTTCGGCATCAGCAGCCGAGGAACCAGCAGCAGCGCCAGGGGGCGTCCATTGGGTATACTTACTGTGGTAAGAGAGGGCACACTAGGGATGTGTGTCATTCAGCTAATGGGTTATGCATGAGGTGTGGCAGTCCAGACCATAGGATTGCCAATTGTCCTATAATGCAGAGGCCAGGAGGGCCAGTTCAGCAGTTTCCGACATTGCTAGCTCCAGGGGCAGCACTGAGCAGAGGACCAGCATTGACCGTCAGGCCGCTAGCCCAGCGTCTACCCATGCAGGCTCAGATGTTTCGCTAGGCACAGAACGAAGAAGGCCCGCAGAGGCCGCAGCGACAGCATGGTCGAGGAAGGCAGCAGGAGGGAGCTCTACAAGGCCAGGGCCAGGCCTTCACCTTATCACTGGAAGATGTGCTAGCTTCAGGTGATGTGGTTACAGGTAATATTTCTGTTACCTCTTTTCCTGCAGTAGTATTGTTTGATTCAGGGGCTATCCACTCTTTTATATCTGCATAATTTGCGACACGTATTGGATTGGAGTTCGAGGCATTGCCAGAGAGGATGAATATACTCACTGGTAATGGGCTTGTAGGAGTTAGCAGAGTGTGCTTAGCGTGTCCAGTCGTAGTGAGTGGGCAATTATTGTTCGCATCTTTGATTGAGTTCCCCATGGGCAACTTTGACGTTGTCCTAGGCATGGACTGGTTGAGAGACAGTCATGCGACGATAGATTGTAGGAGAGGTAGGGTAGTATTTAATGTACCTGGCATTTAGGAGTTCGTCTTTGACCGATCACTGGAGGATCGACCTAAGGGCATTGTTGCAGAGGCATTGGCAGAGTAGGAGCATATTCCAAGGGTGGTCAGAGAGTTTGCTGATGTATTTTCAGATGAGCTTTCGGGCTTACCACCAGAGAGAGATGTGGAGTTTTGCATTGAGCTGAATCCTGGGATGGAGCCTAAAGTTGGCAGGGTCTACAGGATGTCGCAGTCAGAGTTGGATAAGTTGTACCAGCATGAAGAAGAATTGAAGACGAAGCAGTTTATCCGAGAAAGTAATTCGCCCAGGGCAGCACCGGTGATTTTGGTACCTAAGAAGGATGGATCGACGCGAATGTACATTGATTACCGGCAGTTAAATGCAGTAACCGTGAAGAACAAGTATCCGTTACCAAGGATTGATGACTTGTTTGATCAATTGAGTAAGGCTTGTATCTTCTCTAAGATTGATCTTCGATCTGGATATTATCAAGTGAGGGTTCGGGAGCAGGACATACCCAAGACATCATTTAGATCACGGTATGGGCATTATGAGTTTATGGTGATGCCATTTGGACTGACTAATGCCCCAGCAGTATTCATGGATTTGATGAATCGTATCTTTCTACCATATTTGGATAAGTTTGTAATAGTGTTTATAGATGATATCCTCGTCTATTCTAGTAGTAAGGAGGAACATAAAAAACATCTTCGGACAGTTTTGCAGACCTTGAGGGAGCATCAACTTTATGCGAAGCTTAATAAATGTGAGTTTTGGTTGGACCATATTTCGTTCCTGGGATACATTATTTCTGGAGTAGGAGTGTCAGTAGATCCGAAGAAGGTAGAGGCAGTAGAGAATTGGCCAGTTCCGAAGACAGTGGCAGAAGTGCGAAGTTTCTTAGGATTGACAGGTTACTACAGAAGGTTCGTGGCAGACTTTGCCAGGATTTTGGCACCCATGACGCGTTTGACGCATAAGGATGTAGAGTTTGTTTGGTCAGCAGAGTGTCAGGCCTCATTTAAAGAGTTGAAGAAGAAATTAATCTCAGCCCTGATCTTGACCCTTCCAGTAAGATCGGGAGGGTTTACAGTGTATTATGACGCATCCGGGAAGGGACTTGGATGTGTATTGATGCAACATGGTAAGGTGATAGCATATGCATCTCGACATCTTCGAGATCATGAGAAGAACTATCCGACTCACTACTTGGAATTAGCAGCAATAGTGTTTTCGCTTTAAGTTATAGAGACACTATTTATATGGGAATCGAGTGGAGATTTACACTGATCATAAGAGCTTAAAGTATGTGTTTATCCAGAGGGATCTGAACATGAGATAGAGGAGATGGTTGGAATTACTGAAAGACTTTGATATAATTCTTCAGTATCATCCAGGCAAGGCGAATGTGGTAGCAGATGCCTTGAGCAGGAGAGGTGGTGCATTCATTCTAACCACGCAGAGGCATATTTTGGAAGATCTTCAAGAAATGGGAATTGAAGTGATCTTGTCGCAAGATACGAAAGTTATGGCCAGTTTGTAGATTCAGTCCACTTTAGTAGAGAGGATCAGAACAGCTCAGGCGGAGGACCCGCGAATCCAGAAGCTTCGATCGAAGTGTGAGTCAGGTCTCAGAAAGGAGTTAGTAATCCATGAGGATGGTATACTTAGGTTCGGGAACCGTCTTTGTGTACCCGGTGGAGACCTTCGACACGAAGTTATGACAGAAGCTCATAGTTCCCCATATTCTATTCATCCCGGAGGCACCAAGATGTACCAGGATTTGATGCAGCACTTTTGGTGGAATGGCATGAAGAGAGAGATAGCGAGATTTATATCTAGGTGTTTGGTATGTCAGCAAGTAAAGTCAGAGCAGCAGAGACCAGCAGGATTGTTGCAGCCGCTACCTATTCTGGAGTGGAAATGGGAGCACATCACGATAGACTTTGTGGCCGGTTTACCTAGATCTCCGACCGGCCGGAACGCAGTTTGGGTAATCGTGGATCGCCTCACGAAGGTTGCGCATTTTCTTTCTTTCAGAGTAGGGCAGTCTACTGAGCAGCTGGCAGAAGTGTATATGAAGCAGATTGTGAGGCAGCATGGTGTTCCAGTCAGCATAGTATCAGATAGAGACACCCGATTCACCTCTCACTTTTGGCGGAGTTTGTACCAGAGTTTGGGTACCAAGTTGAGGTTCAGTACAGCCTATCATCCACAGACGGATGGACAATCAGATAGAACCATTCAGACCTTGGAAGATATGTTACGGGCTTATACTTTAGACTTCGGCAGAACTTGAGAAGATCACCTTCATTTAGTAGAGTTCTCTTACAATAATAGTTATCAGGCAAGTATACAGATGGCGTCTTTTGAAGTATTATATGGAAGGAAGTGCAGGTCCCCTCTGGCATGGGACGATGTGGGAGAACGAAAATTGTTGGGACCAGAAATGATCACGCAGATCGTGGAGACAGTCAAGATGATCAGAGAGCGGCTTCGAGTTGCGCAAGACAGACACCGTCACTGGACAGATCAGCATCGAAGGCCTCTAGAGTTTGGTGTCGGTGACCAAGTGTTTCTGCGGATATCGCCTACTCGGGGTGTCATTAGATTTAGAACCCGAGGAAAGCTTAGTCCGAGATTCGTTGGTCCTTTTAAGATTCTCGCTCGGGTAGGCGATGTTGCTTATCGGCTTGCCCTTCCTCCCTCGCTATCTGGCATACATGATGTGTTTCATGTATCTCAGTTCTGTGGGTATATCCCAGATCCGAGTCATGTCCTCGACCATTCAGAGTTAGTCGTTGGTATCGACCTAACTTACGAGGAACAACCCGTGTCTATTTTGGACCGACGAGAGAAGGTGCTCAAGAACCGGACAATTAGCCTTGTCCGTGTCGCTTGGGGCCATCACACTCCGGGAGAGTCAACCTGGGAGCACGAGGACGAGATTAGATCTCGGTATCCGCACTTGTTCGACTCGAAAGGTATGTTTCTTCTCATGCCTTGAGAAATTTTTGAAATGTATGATCGATGACTGCTAATGATGGATTGTTAGCGTAGATTGTAAATGCACATTGCTTGTCCGGATACCTCTATCTTTGTCTTGGCTAAAATTTCGAGGACAAAATTTTTCTAAGGAGGATAGGGATGTCACTCCCCGATCCCGATATATGTATTCTTCATGGATTCGGCATACGGTATCTGTATTTAGCATGTGTATAATTCCGTATATTTATTAATAGTGGCATATAGTTTTTTTTAGCATTATCATTAGTGGAGTGATTAGGGATTATGGTTTTCTTAAACCAACCCCTATTTAATATCCTCTTCCTCTCTCTCTCCTCATTCACTCTTCTATTTATTTCTCTCAACCACCACTCCACAGGCAAGTACAACTTGCTCAAAAGTGGAGATTAGTGAATTTTCTATTCTTGATTTTTCCTTGATATTATTTGTATATATTATTCTTCTCTTCATTCTCTATAAGTTTAGTCCTTGAAGATTCTGATTTTTGTGGCTAGATTTGTGTAGATCTAAGTTCCTAAAAACTAGGATTTCATGGGTTTTCATGGTTTTGATCTATCATACTTGGCTATTTTCGAAAACTAATGGTCCTATGTTGTAGGAAATTTGATTCTACATAGTTTTGACCTTTGGAAAGTTAGATTTTGACTTGTTTGGAGGAAGTTATGGCCGAAGCAATATTTGGGTTTCTCCGAGGTTCGTCTATGCTGGCTCTGGCAGAAATGATGAACAGTCCCCTGCAACCGCGTAAGCTATTTCTGGCCGTATAAGCTTCCCTGGCCGCATGAGCTATTCTCGGTCGCATGAGCATTCGTAGCCATATGGCGCATGCCAGCCGCATAAGCATTCGCCGCCGCATGAGCCCATGCCGCATGTCGCATAGCAGTGTGAGCCGCATAAGATCCCAGTCGCATAGCCTGTTTCATTTCTCGGCTGCATAAGCTCGTTTCAGATCCCAGCCGCATAAGCCTGGTTCCCTGAGCCGCATGAGTTCCTTCGGCCGCATGAGTTCCTTCAGCCGCATACGCTCGTATTTTCCCCAGTCGCATGCGCCCTATTCTTTTTCCAGCCGCATGTGCTTTCTTCTTAGCCTCATGTGCCCGTTCTTTCCTTCAGCCGCATAGGATTCCTTGACCCTGGCCGCATGAGATCTCTGCTCAGCCGTATGAGTCTGGGCCATAGTTAGTCTGGCCGCATGACCTTACTGATTCAGAGCCGCCTGCGCCCGTATTGTCCAGCCGCATGAGCTCGTTTTTCTAGCCG
>JANAVB010015399.1:1373223-1400723 GCA_029216955.1 Iris pallida | reverse complement strand
TTGAATTCATACTGATGGCATCGATGTAATAATTTTTTTACAGAAAGCAAAACATATTACAATCAAATAAAGTTTTAGTGATCCCAAGAATGCATCCGTAATGAGGCCATCTGTAAACCCTAGGAATGCACCAAGGACTCATGAAATCTGTGATGGGCATCTGCAAATCAAAGGAATACACCAAAATATCAATATCATCTATCAAGGCCAACTTCCAATCAAATAAACGCTTCAACCAAAAAAATCATAATCAAATTAAGTATACTTCATTCCAAGTCCAATAAACTGTATAATTCACGTTACGGTAATGTGCCCAATCCACGTTAGTAATTCAACATAGAACCTGCATAATTCATAATACAATAATCCAAATAAATATCAGACCTAGTCTAAATTCAAGACCATTTTACATTTTCCAAACAAATTACGAAATATGCACTTAGTACAAGCGAAAAGTTTAGTCTAACAATATTTCAAACACAAAATTTAGTTGACCGCCATGACCAACAAATATTCAGAACCATATTACAAGTCAAATATTACTTCCAAATTGAAATAAAAGATTCAAAACTCAAAAGATGAATCTTCATAGCCATCTCCATCTTTTTTTTCTTCTTCTTTCTTTTCTTCTTCTTCTTCTTCTTTCTCAAAATATCCTTCACCTACACCTTGAGGGACGGAATAAGAAAAATTATAGTCAGTATGGACTCACTGTATATGTAGAAATGACATCCAGAAACATAAATATAAGTATCAAAATGATGGCTAGCATTAAAGTGTCAATGTGCACAGTGTGTATTTTTACATAAGAGTTTGGGCAATCCCATTTACCTTCTTCACGAGGGAAGGAAAATCTTATTCTTGGTCAGCAAATTCAACCTCTATCTGGTTAATCTTATCCAGAATCAACTTCTGGTTGTCGGATATAGTCTTCATCTCTTTGAAGACATTCTCAAAGTGTGCAGCAACAAAATTGTATAGATCATCAACCTTGTCCTTAGTGTTTTTGATTTCATAAGTTGATGGTTTTTCAGATGTTGATGGTTTGCTTGCAGCTGCTGCCCGTTTTCCAAATATTCGAGTGAAGGTTAGTTTTCTCATGGGGCCTTTGTTTTTAATATAAACATCCCCTGCTAAGCTTGGGACAGAATGATTACTAGCCATCGAGCATACAAATCCTCCGAAAGGGAGAGCTGTCCTTACAGTTGGTTTTCCCACGAGATGCATCATTCTACTGAACATATAGGAACCTATATCCATCCTTTTTTCTTCTCCATATAATAAAGGAATTTTACTCTCTCGGGATGGATGGAAAACTCATGTCCAGTAGGGTTGAGTGTTTGAGATACGTAGGCATGCAACAATTTATACAAAGTTTTTAATTGATCTTTGTATACATTTTGAGGGGTCTTGGCACCCATTGATACACCTGTAATCTCATGAATTGCATCCGTCATGGAAACATTATCAATATCTTTCATATCAAACTCAGGAACTGGATCAAATCCATAAAATTCGTTGATGACAGCAGCATTTACCCTAATCAGTTTCCCTCTCAGAAATACCAGTTGTTGATCCTCTTCTTTTTCTTTAATTTCAGCCTGAAGATTTGAGTAAAATTCTCTTACTATTGTTTGAGAGATTTTCTCAAGACATGATTTGTTCAGTTTCTCCAATTGATAGAATTTCAATATATCCAGGAAAGCTTCGTCTTCGACATCATCCATCTTAATTGATCTTTCAGGCATAACAACATTTTTCTTGAAATATTTAATATAAATCTTCTTAGATTTAGAGTCTTTAAATTTTTTTACCTCCTCTCCATCCTGGGACTTATTTGATGATTGCTCTTCCTCTTTATTTTCCTCTTCTGATGAGGATTCAAAATCCTCAGAGTACGTTGATGACTCTGTATCCGTTGCCACCTTAGCCTTCGCTTGAGTACGCCTTCGATCTTCATAAGTTGAGTCTTCCGACGACTCTGTATCGAAGATAGATTTTTCGGTCTTTGTCGAGCATTGAGTTTTTTAGCCTTTTTTGCAGGTGGCTTGGCTGCCGTCTCCGCTTTCATCGTCGCTGCCACCGTCGCTGCTTTCGCCGCTGCCCTTTCGGCCTCTGCCCTAGCGACCATAATCTTGGATTTTGTCGCCCTTGTAAGTTCTACCCTTCGGGCCTGTATCGCATCCCTTTGTGGATTCTTCCCCTTCGGCGACGGTCGTTGTTTCTTCGGCGGTATTTTGATAAGAAGAGGGTTTGGAAGAGGGGTTGGGAGAAAGAAGAGGATTTGAGAGAAGAAGAGGGAAAATTCGACTGTCTTATATGACTTTGGGAAGTGGAAAAAATTAGAATAGTTTTGAGTCTTAAATTAAATTTATTACTAGCATAAGACGGTCGAATTTATTACTATTAAATTTAAAAAATTACTTTCCAAAATTAAATTTATTACTATTATTACTAGTATATATCCATGTGTAATCACTACATAAACCTTTGGGATTTTGAGACCCTAATTTTAAAAACTACTTTCCAAAATTAAATTTATTACTATTATTACTAGTATATATCCACGTATTTCGTATAAATTATTGAAAAATTTGGCAGAAAAAACGTGGTAGAAACATGTTTAATTAAAAAAAATTGACAACATATTTAAGAATGTGAAGTTTAATCTCAATATTTTCATTTTTTGAATATTTGTTTAAATTTTTGAACGTTTGACGACTTGGTAACAAGACAATGTACTTGAAAAGAGTAAAATTGAAACACTCAAAGTTGTCCTCTATTTTACTTTGTAATCATATTTAAGATGGATTTGACGGCAAGATTGACGCTGGCAGCATAATCAATTCTATGACGTAACAAGTCATTGATGGGGATATCGTCACTGATATATGGATTTGACGTAACAAGATTTGTTAATTGAAAAATAGATAAAGAGCAATGCTATAGTTAGCAAATGGGTGTAAGTTGTAAGAAGGTTGTAAAAGTTTGATTGTAGCCGAAACCAAATTGAGTTAACAAAATATTATATTGTATTAAATCACAGCTTCGTCGCCGGAACATTCTCCGGCGAAGTATACAAGAGGAGGACAAAAAACTGTAAAAAACGAAAAAAAATAGAAAAATAAGAGGTCTACCCCTCACTGGCCTCGTGGAGGATCTCCGCAAGGTCCTGCAGGGTGTGCACACCCGTCCTATGGCACAGGCGGCGAAATGCTTCCCTTTTCTCCAGAGAATCCCGTTCCTCCGGAGTGATCGGTAACAGGTCAAAGTTGGGCGCCGGATGAAGAGGTCGAGCGATGACCTCCAGTGACAACCCGCAGGAGGTCAGGAAGTCCGCAGCCGCTGCCAGCCAGTCATGGGCCGGAAGCGGCGCAGAGGGTGCTCCATACGGAGAGGTTCGGCGACGACTGGAAGATGACTCTGGCAATGGTTCCCAACCAGATGATCTTTTTGGAGCCATGTTAAATGTACAACCTACTCAGATGAATGGGGACCCCTATGTATATATATACACGTTCCTAACCGACTCTTCTTATTCCTTATTGGAAGTTGGGGATATTCAATTTCTTATTCCTTATTGGAAGTTGGGGATATAATGCTACAGTTACAGCCAAATGCTTACAACACTCTTACAACCTTCACCCATTGCTGACATGTGGGCCATGGCCCACATGTCAGCAATGGGTGAAGGTTGTAAGAGTATTGTAAGCATTTGGTAGTAGACTTAGCATTATTAATTTTTTATTCCAAGCTTAGTTGGTTGTGCTGTTTAGCTTTTACATGGAAGGCCTAGGTTCGAGTCTGGTGTTTGGATTCTGTAGAATTTTTCTATTGTTAACATTTTTTGGGTGCTATTATATGCTTTTAACTTAGTATAGAATAATTTTTGGGACTGTTAATGGCCATTCTCCGTTCCTCTAACACGAAGAATGGTACATTTAGGACGGAGAATGGTACATTTAGGACGGCGAATGGTACATTTAGGACGGAGAATGGTAAATGTAGGACGGAGAATGATACATGTAGGACGGAGAATGGTACATATAGGACGAAGAATGGTACATTTAGGACGGAGAATGGTACATTTAGGACGAAGATAGGACAGAGAATGATACATGTAGGACGGAGAATGGTACATATAGGACGGAGAATGGTACATTTAGGACGGAGAATGGTACATTTGAGACTGTTCTCTGGGGTTGTGAATTTTAAATAGTTTGGTAGTTTAGTTTTGTTTTGAATCTATATAAATTGGTTTTGAAGGCTGGTGAAGATGAATAGTTTGGCTGTTTGGCTGTATAAATAGATTTTAAAGGGTTGTAAAAAAGAAACCAATATTTTCGTATCGATCACCATTAATTATGGTGAATGGCACTGATTGTAAGCCCCTGTTTTTCAAAATTTTATTTAATTAGTGTTAATTAATTTTTAAGTGTCATAATTAGCCTTAAAATATTTATTAGGATTTTTAGAAATTTTTTTAGAATTTTTAAATGATTTTTAAATGAGTTTTAAATACAAAATTATCATTTTGCAATTAATTTAAATGTTTTAATATCATTCTATAATTTTTAGAATTGTTTTTATATCATTATGTAATTTATTAAATTGTTACAGTGTTATTTTGTAATTAATCAATTGTTTTAATTAGAGTTTGCAAATTATATTTGCAAACTGTTTGGGCGGCGCGCATTTGTGCAAAATTCGAATCTTCGGGGGGCTTTTTTAAAATCCCTAACCCTAACTGCCCCCGACGACTGTGCGTTGTCGTCGTCTCCGACGACGATCACCGAAACCCTAACCCTAATCCTAATTTCTAGCCCTAATCCCACCGCCCTAGGGTTCTATAAATAGCCCCTGACCCCCCAGATCCTAACCCTAGACTCACCCGACCACCACAGCCCCTTACGCCGCCGCAACCAACCCATCTTCCCCGACGAGACTCGCCGGAGTTCGCCTTAACCTAGCACGACGCCTACACGCTACTTCGACAGCCCCGACCACCACCATTCGACGCGTCTCTCTGAGACGATTGCAGCGCCACCATCCTCCGCCGACCCCGACGCGTCCTCCGCCCAGTCGCCGCCCTCGAAAGCACGCTCGACTTGGACACGTACGTGTCTCTTTGGCTCCTGTGTCCTACTGTGTCTCGATTTGATATATATGACACGCCAGCACACGACGACTCTATTGGTGAGTGTGGACACGGCAAACTCGTGTCGTACGTGTCATAATCAACCCGGACACTTAGACTCCTGTGTCCCTAACTGTCAGGACACAGGATGGTTATTATTTTTTTTATATATTAACTAACTTAAACCTAAATAAAACTAACCTAAGTCCTAACCCTAACACAACGAGCGGGCTGACCCCTTGGCCAGCCCGACCCGACTCGAGAACCCGACCCAGAGGGCCGAGTTCGAGCCCCCCTTGCTGTTCTATTGTTTCTTTTTCTTTTTCCTTTTTGTTTTTCTTTTGTTTTTTTATTATTATTATTATTATATATATATATATATATATATATATATATATATATATATATATATATATGAGGAAGGATAGGCATCCCCACCATTTTTGTATCCCCATGCATCCCCATGTTCACATCCGTTGGATGTGCTTTAAGTCATCTAATCTTAACCATTGGTAAATCAATGGTTAAGATTAGATGACTTAAAGCACCATCCAACGGTACAAATAAGGGGGATGCATGGGGATGCAAAAATTGTGGGGATCTTGATCCTTCCTATATATATATATATATATATATATATATATATATATATATATATATATATATATATATATATATATGTATATACTGTACATATGCAGTATTTATATATATATATATATACATATTTTATATTTAGTAAATTTTATATATATATTTGTATTTATGTACATATATGTATATATGTATATATTTTTATGTGTATATATATTATTATATATACTATTATATATATGTATACAATATTTGTGTATATAAATATATATACTTTATAAATAAGTATTTTCTTATATATATATATATATATATATATATATATATATATATATATATATATATATTTATATATATATATATATATATATATATATATATATATATAAAAAAAATATATATATATATATGTATTTTTAACATATGTATGTATATATCCATTATGTATAATTTTGCTTTATTAAAATATTAGTATTTACCATGTATTTTTATGTCTTTGTATTTTTGTATATTTAAATTACTGCAACCATTTGGTGTCCAAGCCTAGCATGGGTTTTTGGGCCCAAATGTATTTTACACATTCAAGACCTGTACAAGTCATATTGTACTTGATTCATGGCCTTGGGTCCTGTATTTGAACTTTGGTTCAAATTATATGCATGGACAAAATACGCAGATAATTAATTATTTAATTCCAATTATATGCAATGTTGTTTTTAAATTTCTACAAATACTTAAAGTACTGTTAAAATTCTAGAAAAATAGTATTTAGATACTATGTTAATTTAGCTAATTTAGTATAATTTTTATAGTATTTAATTTACAGTTTTGCCACTAGTTTGGCATATGAAACCAAAACTCATCTTCTGTATACTTAGGAAAACTAATTTTTATAAAATACTTGTACTGGTTAATAAATTCCAGAAAAATTATAATAAATTTCTATAATTAACAAGGATCAATTTGGTACTTTATTTTATGTAAAATTAAGCTTTTTGTCTATCTCAAAAATTATTGGAACACAATGTTCATTTGATTTATTTATTGAATAATTATGACTTGCAACTTTTTGTGCTTTAGCCATATTGAACCTCACCCCTCACTAGTGTAAAGACCCTAGAAAGTTAGTAAAGTAGTGTGTCTCCCCACATTGGTCTCCTATGCTAAAGTCATCATTTTTGGCTAGGTGCCCTGTCACAAGTCGTGTTGCACCAATTAGTGTTTTAGTATTTTAGCTTAGTGTAAAAACTAAGTTTATGTATTTATTTCTACAGTAACGAGTTACCAGACATCTATAGTACTTTTATCGCAGCTTGGTTTGCTTTGCTTTGCTAGAGGCAAGTATTTTCTACGAACTTTACATACTCCTATAACAATAAACTGCGATTTACCAACCATGTTAAATACTGATCCTTGGAGTAGCAAGTTAGAACTTTACATGTTGTATTACTTTTAGTCTCTACCATATTTAGACAGTATCTCATATCTCTCACATGTTTAAATAAACGGGTTAAGGGGAAACTGTTAGTATTGTACGTGAACATGACCCCCTTCTCCGTATGTATTTACTGCGCTCGGTGACATTCTATATGTGACCTTGCCGTATATTCTGATCCTGCGTTTGTGTATGAATATACACCGATGTCGTTCGTGCACGTATGTGCATGCCAGAAAAACTTGATATGTACCGCTGTACATCCTAGTCACCTATTGACCGATTCACGTACATGCTACGATTTTAAACTTTTAAACTATATGTTGTCATTTCTAAAAACCAATTAAACCATGATATGCCATGATTCCAGTTTATTACATTCTTGTTCATGCTTAATATAT
The DNA here is from genome assembly GCA_029216955.1 of Iris pallida. Lineage (NCBI taxonomy): Eukaryota > Viridiplantae > Streptophyta > Magnoliopsida > Asparagales > Iridaceae > Iris > Iris pallida. Next base: position 1,393,156 of record JANAVB010015399.1, on the reverse strand, counting down.
TTAGTTTGCTAGAATCAGTACTTGCTCCCGTCCTGACAGGATAACGTTGTAGGTGTCCTTACTGAGGAGGAGTTACTCTGCGACTCATATTATGGTGATACTGTCGAGGACCCGGCTTTGCTTTACGAGGATGTTCCTGCAGGGAACCTCGCCTAGTTGTCTTTTTGCTTTAGACTTTTGAGTGTAGTCATGTATTAGACTACGTGTTTTGTAACTGGACATGTATCCAGTTTTACATTTCAGACTTGTACTTTGGACATTTTACTATATGAGACGACTTTTATGTTTGGAGCATTTCTGACTTTTATTCACTTATAGAACTGTTAGCACATTTAGTTTTATCCTATTGTCTTTAGAACAGCTTACTACGTTTTATCTCAAGCGTAGGCTGGACATGACTCGGCCCGGCCCAACAATTTGGGTAACGGGTCGTGACATGTTTTTAGTGGTGGCCCATGCAGGTCTCGAGACTAAATTGTTTGGTTACGTTATTGTACCAAGCATGCCTGCAATTAGGAACTTAAGGTAATTAGACAACATTAGGAATGACGCTTAGAACACCTAGAGGAATGCTAGGATTGCAACATAGGAGATACATAACATGCTTGCTATTATAATTAGATTTTCTTGCCTATGATTGCTTGCTTTAAACAAGTCCATATAAGTCCTTTTTATTGTAATTAGATGGTGCTTACTCGTTCATCCCAGTATATCACACCTGAGAATGGCGCACTCCATATCCAGTCAGCTGACCAGTTGACTGATACACCCCTACCTTTACCTACCACATTCCCCCACTCCACAGATCCACAAACCCGGATGCCTCCACCACCTTCCACATCACAGGCCCAGCAGGATCCAATACTTCCACCACCCCCTATCACTATACCTACCCAGGCTTCCGTCACACTCGACGGGAACCAACTGCTCACTATGATCTAGGGGTTCCTAACAACCCATCAGGAGCAGACTACCATACTCCGCCAGAGCATGGAGCGTTCTGAGGAACGTACCGTGGTCCCACCACCTGTAGAGCCACGGCAGAGAGCGGGGACGATCAAGGACTTGATGGGTCTGAATCCCAAGGAGTTCTCAGGGACTGAGGGTATAGTAGTAGCAGATGACTGGCTAGACTCGGTAGAGAGGAAGCTCCTTGGAGTTAGGATGCCGGATGACCTCCAGGTCGAGGCAGCGGGATTTCTGCTGATAGACTTGGCAGGAGTCTGGTTCCGAAATGAGCCATTGTTTACGAGAGGGAGAGCTACTTGGGATCAGTTCAAGACCCAGTTCAAGAAAAAAATTCTTCTCGACCACTGCTAGAGTAGCCATGGGGCTACGATTCCAGAACATCCAGCAGGGGAACCGTTCTGTTGATGAGTATGCGGCAGAGTTTAGTCGCCTGAGCCGTTTCGCTCCTAGTCTGGTTGCAGATCCAGAGGAGATGACCCGTAGGTTTTGTCATGGTCTAGTTCCAGACATCGGCATTCTTATAGTGGCAAACGGTACGACTGACTATTACCAGAGCCTAGAGTTGGCTCGGAGCATCGAGGAGCGTCTTCTGTCATGCAAGAGGCCGGCTTCTGTACACCTTGAGGGACCGTCCAAGCGTCAAGCTTTCCAGCAGAGAGCACCGATACCGCACCAGCAGACATACCGTCCCCCTACATCACATCATCAGACCCTGCCAGTTAGAGCCTCGGGACCCGACAGCAGCAGAAGGGAACCTTGTGTACTTTCTGTAAGAGGGTAGGCCACGACTCTTTCGTCTGTAGGAAGAGGTTGGGTCAGTGTTTGGCTTGTGGGTCTCCCACCCATCAGCTTCGAGAGTGCCCAGTAGCGAAGACTAGAGGGCCACTTCCGACTCAGCAGCAGAGGTTTGGGCAGCATCTGCAGCAGCAGAAGGGACCTCAGGGGAAGGCTTATAGTCTAGCTCTCGAGCCGGAGCCGGAGCAGGTTTCGGAGCCAGATTACTTAGCTGACGTCATCACAGGTATATTTATTTGCATACTTTTCTAGCTCTATGCTTGTTTGATTCTGGTGCATCTTATAGCATCCTATCATTAGAGTTTATGCATAAACACCATCTAGTAGCTACATCTACTGCGGAGATTAGTAGAGTGATGACGGAAGGAGGACCAGTGCCTATTAGAGCTATCTATAGATGTTCTATTTTTATAGCCGGAAGAGAGTTCGAGGGACAATTCTTTATGATGCCACTCCCCGGTTATGATATCATATTGGGGATGGACTGGCTTAGCTATGCCCATGCATCTATAGATTGTCATGAGGGTAGTATTTTGTTCAGTCCCCCAGGCACAGCGCCATTCAGTGTCAGGAGGACAGGGCCGGAGATCAGCCTAGAGCCGAACTGTTGTGCGACAGTTGGGGACGTAGCACCACCACACCCTATCATTAGGGAGTTTATGGATGTATTCCCAGAGGATCTTCCAGGGCTTCCGCCTAACAGAGATGTGGAGTTCACTATAGATTTAGTGCCGGGTTCATCACCAGTATCCTGGGCTTGCTATAGAGTGAATCCCAAGGAGGCCATAGAGATGAAAGAGCAGATTGATGACCTATTGAAAAAGGTTTTCATTCGATCTAGTGCTTTTCCATAGGGAGCGCTAGTGCTTTTTGTGCCTAAGAAGGATGGTACAGTCCGGTTGTGTATTGACTACCGGGCGTTGAATGCCATCACCATCAAGAACAAATATCCTCTGTCCAGGATAGATGATTTGTTCGACCAGTTGAGTGGGGCGAAGGTATTTTCCACGATAGACATGAGATCCGGTTACCACCAGGTGAAGGTTAGAGCAGCAGACATCCAGAAGACGGCGTTCAACACGAAGTACGGGCAGTACGAGTTTCTGGTGATGCCATTTGGTCTCATAAATGCGTCAGCTGTCTTTATGAATTTGATGAATAAGACATTCCACCAGTATCTGGATAAGTTTGTCATAGTATTTATCGACGACATCCTGATATACTCGAAGACGCCGGAGGAGCATGCAGAGCACTTACGGATAGTTTTGGGGATTCTGAGGCATGAGAGATTGTTTGCCAAATTGCCGAAGTGCGAGTTTTTTTTAGACCGAGTGGAGTTTCTCGGCCATGTAGTCACTGGAGATGGAATCTCGGTGGATCCCAGGAAGATTGCTGCAGTTGAGACATGGAAGGCTCCGACGTCAGTTTCAGAGATCAGAAGCTTTCTGGGTTTAGCAGGCTATTATAGAAAGTTCGTCCAGGACTTTGCTAGGATAGCTGAACCCATGACGAAGCTGACGCGAAAGGACGCAGAGTACATTTGGTCAGAGGACTGCCAGGCAGCGTTTGAGGAGCTGAAGAGGAGGCTGACGACCGCTCCAGTTCTGACATTACCTTCAGGTTCTGGAGGTTTCACCATATACAGCGATGCTTCAGGGAAGGGGCTAGGATGTGTCCTACAGCAGCATAGGAAAGTGATTGCTTATGCATCTAGGCAATTGCGGACTCATGAGAGGAATTATCCTACCTATGACCTAGAGTTAGCTGCGGTGATCTTTGCACTCAAGTTATGGAAATATTACTTATACGGAGAGCGTGTGGAAGTCTTTACTGACCACAAAAGCTTGAAGTATGTGTTCACGCAGAAAGAGCTGAACATGAGGCAAAGACGATGGTTGGAGTTGATGAAAGACTTCGACATCGATTTACAGTATCACCCCGGGAAGGCAAATGTGGTAGCGGATACGCTGAGCAGGCATCCGATGGCATGGTATCTGATGATTGATCGGCATTTGCAGGAAGACCTGGAGAAGCTCGGTATCGAGCTAGTTCGGCCAGGATCAGTGATACAGATCATGGCGCTTGACATTCAGTCAGGTTTGATGGAGCAGATCCGGGAGGCACAGTCTACAGATGAGAGCCTTCGCAGACTTCGAGCCCAGGCTTTAGCTGGATTGCTGGATGACTTTACTATAGCAGAGGATGGATCCTTGAGGCATGGCAGCCGACTGTGCATGCCGAAGGGAGAGCTAGTAGAGACAGTCTTGCAGGAGGCACACCGATCGAGATATTCTATTCACCCTGGTGCTAACAAGATGTACCGTGACTTGCGGGAACATCTTTGGTGGCACGGGATGAAGAGGGATGTATCACGTTTCATTTCGAGATGCCTAGTTTGCCAGCAGGTCAAGGCGGAGCGCCAGAGGCCAGCTGGTTTGTTGCAGCCGTTACCCATTCCCGAGTGGAAGTGGGAACATATTACGATGGACTTCGTCTCAGGGCTTCCTCGTTCCCAAGGAGGGAAGGATGCCATTTGGGTCATCGTAGACAGGCTGACGAAGTGTGCGTACTTCATACCCTTCAAGGTGGGGCTTTCCACCGAGAAGTTGGCGGAGCTATACATGCAGCAGATAGTTCGCCTACACGGAGTGCCAGTGAGCATTGTGTCCGACAGAGACAGCAGATTCACATCCCACTACTGGAGGAGCTTGCAGGAGGAGTTGGGCAGTAGGCTCAAGTTCAGTATGACGTACCACCCGCAGACAGATGGGCAGTCCGAGAGGACGATACAGACACTGGAGGATATGCTGAGGACCTACGTGCTGGACTTTGGAGGATCATGGAAGAGCCATCTGCACTTGGTAGAGTTTTCATACAACAACAGCTACCAAGCCAGTATCGATATGTCTCCTTTCGAGGCGCTATATGGACGACGATGCCGCACACCGCTCTTTTGGGATGATGTTGGAGACAGAGTTATGCTTGGGCCAGAGATGATCATGGATGCAGCAGAGAAAGTCGGGATGATCAGAGACAGGCTCAGAGTAGCCCAGGACAGGCAGAAACACGGGGCTGATGCTAGTCGCAGACCGATGGAGTTCGCAGACGGTGATATGGTGCTAGTGAAGATATCATCTACTAGAGGAACGATCCGATTTGGACGAGGAGGGAAGCTGAGTCCCAGATACATCGGGCCTTTCGAGATACTTGGCAGGATCGGAGAGGTAGCTTACAGGGTTGCACTTCCACCCAACCTAGCAGGAGTTCACGATGTCTTTCACGTATCTCAGCTGAGGAGATATGTTCCAGACCCCAGTCATGCGCTAGATCATTCAGAGTTGGAGGTCGGACCGAGTCTTACAGTTTCTGAGCAGCCAGAGGAGATATTAGACATGAGGGAGAAGAGGCTGAGGAACAATGTTATACCCTTAGTACGAGTAGCTTGGAGCCGTCACTCTCCGGATGAATCTACTTGGAAGATGGAGTCGGACATGAGGGACAGATACCCTTACCTGTTCGATCCAACAGCTGCGAGGGAACCACCCGTTCCCGCTTGATACCTTAGAGGTTAGTTTCGATCATAGCCTTAGTCATTTGCTGCATTGCTTGCTATGTTAGAATATTGTAGGGTCTTCAATCCTTGTAAATTTTGAGTACGAAATTTTTCAAGGAGGGAAAACTTGTAAGCCCCTGTTTTTCAAAAATTTATTTAATTAGTGTTAATTAATTTTTAAGTGTCATAATTAGCCTTAAAATATTTATTAGGATTTTTAGGAATTTTTCTAGAATTTTTAAATGGTTTTTAAATGAGTTTTAAATACAAAATTATCATTTTGTAATTAATTTAAATGTTTTAATATCATTCTGTAACTTTTAGAATTGTTTTTATATCATTATGTAATTTATTAAATTGTTACAGTGTTATTTTGTAATTAATCAATTATTTTAATTAGAGTTTGCAAATTATATTTGCAAACTGTTTGGGCGGCGCGCATTTGTGCAAAATTCGAATCTTCGGGGGGACTTTTTGCAAATCCCTAACCCTAACTGCCCCCGACGACTGTGCGCTGTCGTCGTCTCCGACGACGATCACCGAAACCCTAACCCTAATCCTAATTTCAAGCCCTAATCCCACCGCCCTAGGGTTCTATAAATAACCCCTGACCCCCCAGACCCTAACCCTAGACTCACCCGACCACCACAGCCCCTTACGCCGCCGCAACCAACCCATCTTCCCCGACGAGACTCGCCGGAGTTCGCCCTAACCTAGCCCGACGCCTACACGCCACTTCGACAGCCCCGACCACCACCATTCGATGCGTCTCTCTGAGACGATTGCAACGCCACCATCCTCCGTCGACCCCGACGCGTCCTCCGCCCAGTCGCCGCCTCGAAAGCACGCTCGACTTGGACACGTACGTGTCTCTTTGGCTCCTGTGTCCTACTGTGTCTCGATTTCACATATATGACACGCCAGTACACGACGACTCTATTGGTGAGTGTGGACACGACAAACTCGTGTCGTACGTGTCATAATCAACCCGGACACTTAGACTCCTGTGTCCCTAACTGTCAGGACACAGGATGGTTATTATTTTTTTTTATATATATTAACTAACTTAAACCTAAATAAAACTAACCTAAGTCCTAACCCTAACACAACGAGCGGGCTGACCCCCTGGCCAGCCCGACCCGACTCGAGAACCCGACCCAGAGGGCCGAGTTCGAGCCCCCCCTTGCTGTTCTATTGTTTCTTTTTCTTTTTCCTTTTTGTTTTTCTTTTGTTTTTTTATTATTATTATTATTATTATTATTATTATTATATATATATATATATATATATATATATATATATATATATATATATATATATATACAATATATATATATATATATATATATATATATATATATATATATATATATATATATATATATATATATATATATATATATATATATATGTATTTGTATATATATGTATATACTGTACATATGCAGTATTTATATATATATATATATATATATATATATATATATATATATATATATATATATATATATATATATATATATATATATATATTATATTTAGTAAATTATATATATATATATTTGTATTTATGTACATATATGTATATATTTTCATGTGTATATATATTATTATATATATACTATTATATATTTGTATACAATATTTGTATATATATATATACTTTATAATAAGTATTTTCTTATATATATATATATATATATATATATATATATATATATATATATATATATATATATATATATATATTTTTAACATATGTATGTATATATCCATTAAGTATAATTTTGCCTTATTAAAATATTAGTATTTACCATGTATTTTTATGTCTTTATATTTTTGTATATTTAAATTACTGTAACCATTTGGTGTCCAAGCCTAGCATGGATTTTTGGGCCCAAATGTGTTTTCACACATTCAAGACCTGTACAAGTCATATTGGACTTGATTCATGGCCTTGGGTCCTGTATTTGAACTTTGGTTCAAATTATATGCATGGACAAAATACGCAGATAATTAATTATTTAATTCTAATTGTGTGCAATGCTGTTTTTAAATTTCTACAAATACTTAAAGTACTGTTAAAATTCTGAAAAAATAGTATTTAGATACTATGTTAATTTAGCTAATTTAGTATAATTTTTATAGTATTTAATTTATAGTTTTGCCACTAGTTTGGCATATGAAACCAAAACTCATCTTCTGTATACTTAGGAAAATTGATTTTTATAAAATACATGTACTGGTTAATAAATTCCAGAAAAATTATAATAAATTTCTATAATTAACGAGGATCAATTTGGTACTTTATTTTATGTAAAATTAAGCTTTTTGTCTATCTCAAAAATTGTTGGAACACAATGTTCATTTGATTTATTTATTGAATAATTACGACTTGCTACTTTTTGTGCTTTAGCCGTATTGAACCTCACCCCTCACTAGTGTAAAGACCCTAAAAAGTTAGTAAAGTAGTGTGTCACCCCACATTGGTCTCCTATGCTAAAGTCATCATTTTTGGCTAGGTGCCCAGTCACAAGTCGTGTTGCACCAATTAGTGTTTTAGTATTTTAGCTTAGTGTAAAAACTAAGTTTATGTATTTATTTCTACAGTGACGAGTTACCAAACATCTATAGCACTTTTATCGTAGCTTGTTTTGCTTTGCTTTGCTAGAGGCAAGTACTTTCTACGAACTTTACATACTGTTATAACAATAAACTGTGATTTACCAACCATGTTAAATGCTGATCCTTGGAGTAACAAGTTAGAACTTTACATGTTGTATTACTTTTAGTCTCTACCATGTTTAGACAGTATTTCATATCTCTCACATGTTTAAATAAACGGGTTAAGGAGAAACTGTTAGTATTGTACGTGAACATGACCCCCTCCTCCGTATGTATTTATCGCGCTCGGTGACATTCTATATGTGACCTTGCCGTATGTTCTGATCCCGCGTTTGTGTATGGATATACACCGATGCCGTTCGTGCACGTATGTTGCCAGAAAAACTTGATATGTACCGCTGTACATCCTATTCACCTATTGACCGATTCACGTACATGCTACGGTTTTAAACTTTTAAACTATATGTTGTCATTTCTAAAAACTAATTAAACCATGATATGCCATGATTCCAGTTTATTACATTCTTGTTCATGCTTAGTATATTTAGTTTGCTAGAATCAGTACTTGCTCCCGTCCTGACAGGATAACGTTGTAGGTGTCCTTACTGAGGAGGAGTTACTCTGCGACTCATATTATGGTAATACTGCCGAGGACCCGGCTTTGCTTTACGAGGATGTTCCTGCAGGGAACCTCGCCTAGTTGTCTTTTTGCTTTAGACTTTTGAGTGTAGTCATGTATTAGACTACGTGTTTTGTAACTGGACATGTATCCAGTTTTATATTTCAGACTTGTACTTTGGATATTTTACTATATGAGACGAATTTTGTGTTTGGAGCATTTCTGACTTTTATTCACTTATAGAACTGTTAGCACATTTAGTTTTATCCTGTTGTCTTTAGAACAGCTTACTACGTTTTATCTCAAGCGTAGGCTGGACATGACTCGGCCCGGCCCAACAATTTGGGTAACGGGTCGTGACACTGATACCACTAATATGAGTAGAATTTGCACCTCCAGAATTTATTTTGAAAAAGTTGAAATCTGTGTTGGAAAATATCGAAATCTCTTGGATATGATTACACTGAGATGTTGTATTAATGGTAAAATCTGTGTTGGGAAATGTCGAAATCTCAGAAGTGAGCCGTCTTAGGCGTCATTATATCACAGTCCATTTTATAATCATGTAAAAAATTATTGACAAAAGTAAAATTTTGTCAAAATGGAGAATCGAACTCAGAAAAAATATCTTGCATGCAAGTTTCATTTTTCCATATAACATTATGTTCCAATGGTAATAAATTTTATTTTTTATTACCATTTTCTAAAGGTTATTAGTCTCAATAGAAATTAAAATTAAAAAAAAATTGTACTTCGAACATTTTGACATATAAATAGTCACCTGAAAAAGACGAAAAGATGACAACTGACTTTATAATATTCTAATTAAAATACGTACAAAGTACGTATATGTAGACTAGTAAAAATATAAAGAAATGTATGCATGCATGCATGCTAATGTTTACACCATTTACCCCAGGAATGATTGATGATATCTAAATTATTATACATCTCGTATCCAGGTTCCCCTGGGACTGGGATTACATTATCAAAGGGTCGTTTAAACGTCTGTATTAAATAACAAAATTTCCAGAGGTCGTCGTCGAAGTGTACGTTGAAGCACCCACGTATGTCGAGCACGCGAAGACCCTTGTAGTTGCATATGATAGATCGCAGCGTGTCTCCATTGAACATGCCGAATCCCATATGTAGGTGCTCGAGACGCGGCATCGAATCAGCCACGGCCTTTTCCTCCGTCTCGTTATGCGTGTCCAGCACGAATCTATTCCTGAGCATGAAATCTGGAGGGGGCATGTTCCTACTCAGCTTGACCAGACGGTGGCAATACTTTCTGGCAGAAAATATTCCAGTCGACGTGATATAGAGGCAGTAGCTAATGTCGAGTTCTTCCAGCACCGAAAGAAACTCCAAGTGTCTCACGAAAGTTTCATCACTCACGTCGCACTTCAGAATGCGCAGCACCCTTAGAAATTTTCCACTGTATTATAAAAATAGGAAAACATCAATAGAAATTAACAAAAGTACACGTAAAATTTTATAATAGAAAAAATAAAGTATTAGAATAAGACCAAATAAAATTTTGTACTGGCCTTAAACATGCAAAACAGAAGGCTGCTTCGTCGAGATTGTACGCGGAGAAGGACCCTAGATATCCCCCACTGCGAGCCACGAGCTTCTTTACGGTCAAACTAATCTCAGCGGTTTGCTGGGTCCTCCGGCACTACTGTACCAAGTCGACGTTAGACCAATAGTCTAAGGGACCGTTGAGCGCCTTCTACCACGAACGGTAAACTGGGGCCACGTTGCACATTACCTCGTCCGCCGGCATCTCCGACAGTACCAGTATCATCGAGAGAATCTCGGTAGGGATGACGGCCCATCCGCTGCAGTTGATCTTGCTCTTGCTCCTCTCCATTGCGACTGTTCTTCTTCTTCTCTCCTTTGTTTCTCTCTAGTCGGATGGGTTCTCTTCTTTGGAAAAGGCTATTTAACCCCTCGTTTCGGGGGTGTAACTCGCTCGTGGAGGGGTGTGACCGAACAAGGCACAAATCTATTGGGAAATAACAGTAATGCTACTATATTAATATTAACAATTAGTCGTTTGGGCTTCCAACATATTTGGGTGATGCCATCTCCCATTATGTGGCATCTGACATGGCAGATGACATAACAGCTGACATGGCAAATTTTAACCCCAAAAATTAATTACCAGAATTTTTTTAATGTTAATATTAATGTTAATGTCAATATTAATATTAATATTAATGTTAATGTTAATGTTAATGCTAATGCTAATGTTAATGTTAATATTAATATTAATGTTAATATTAATGTTAATGTTAATATTAATTAATGTTAATTTAATATTAAATTATTTATTTACTATTAATGTTAATTTTAATATTAATTTTATTGTTAAATTTTGCCATGTCAGCTGTCATGTTAGCAACCATGTCATATGCCACATTATGGAAGATGGTATCACCCAAATTTTTTGGAAGCCAAATAGCATTTTCGTAATATTAGTTTCAATTATATTGTAAATTTTAAATTAAAAAAAAGCCAATGTAGATTTAATATTAATGCTACTGTTAAATTTTCTCGATCATACCTCGATACTTACGATTATCGACCGAGTTACCGTCTTCATCATTATCAAGTTTTCACCCGAATCATCGTCCTCGCTGGGGCGTGATGCCGCATGAGCCTGGAGTTGCGCTCGTACAAGGCAAGATAATAGATTCACAATAGTGTTTATAGCTCAAATTGATAACATAAGCAGCGGAAGGAAAACATAGTATACAACAAGAATCCCTTTTATTGATAATGAACTGAAGGTTACAATGGCTCTGAATAGCGCAACTAAACATGCCAATTGGCTACAACGCTCATGATCTCTCTAGCTCACAAAGGATTACATTGTTCCATACATTATGCCTCTTTATAGCCAACAAGTAGTCTTCGGCTGAACATCTCCATGTCGTAAGTCCAAACGCCAATACGGTAGCTCCTCTTGAACGCTAAGGACTCCATACCTCGGCACGTCCAAGCCGAGCCCCGCCTCGAGCCGAACATATTCTGAACTTATCCACTACCGTATCCCTGCGGCAGATACAGTTAGACATAATCTTAACATAAACATAATGATCGTGCTCATCTCTGTCCCATTTTGCCTAGCCTGCAAGGTTAGAACTTTACATAAAAAATTATATCATTTCACTCAACCAACCAACAGTAAACTTAAACATATGCATAAGGGTGGTAGGTCCTGCGCCTGCACCCAGCGCTAATCTCAGTCTACCGGCGCTATCTATATGAAGGTCACGATATTTCGCACCGTAATGCATCTTTGGCATCCTTATGTGTAAGCCTATGATCGCTTCGATACGGGTTGCTAGCCCAATATCCGAAGGATCCCAAACTTACTGATATCATAGCTTATCACAACACTAGACGGTCGCAACCCATCCTAATGATGTGCATCATAAATACCATACATAATTCCCTCCTTTGAACTACTTAGTTGATTTGGCCTACCGCGCCCATGCCACACTCCGTTGCAAGGCGATGATTTAGTTTTGCGGACACTTTACTGAATAAGGTAAAATATTGACCTCTTATCGTCCAGTGTAAAAGCATAGTTTGTACACCAAATCAACTAAAATCAGTACTTGCTCAAACGGGACTTTTATCCTTTGCATCGATTCAATTTATAGATTCTAATATTATTTTAGTATTGTATTGAGATTGTTGACTCTAGACTTGTATTATTTCTGTGTTGGATCTTTTGGATGATATTTCATATCTTGTTGTCTTTATCTTTCGGTATCATCTATATTTCTTAGAGTTTGTGATTGAGTATATTATATTGTCATTGCTTGTCCTCCATTCGGAGTTGACCGTTCTCGACAGATTTTGATATTATAAATGTTGTTAGATAGTAGACCTAGACAGCATTCTATGTCGTTTCTGTGGTGTAGGCTGGGACGCTGTCACGCACTCATGCCCTTACTCCGGGTGCGGGTCGTGACAGGGTGCGCGAGAAAGGAACAATGTCGCTACCGATTCGGTTGGGACCGATAGGTCGGAATCGGCCGGGTCGATCGAACGGAAACGGTTGAATTTAGATCCATTCCACGTTATGGAATGGCTTTTCTGGAACCAAGTCCCATATTCAGCGGATTGCAGGTGATCGCGTAGGCGACGTCAGCACAGCCAACCAGTCGCTCGCTTGAAGCAAGTCTAAGGCGAGTGGCTGACCTCCTTCGCCTCGTCCCTCTTCGACGTCACTGGCATCACAAGCCAACCTGGACGTATAGCTTTGTTAATCGGGGTCCTTTCAACGCAAGTAGCTAGCTCCGTTGCAAGTCCCCACTTAACCTGTGCTGAAACCTAATGCACGACTATACCCTGTTTCCTCCTAGGCCGAAACGGTCACGTGGCCCCGGGTTGCTGCTCGAGGAAACTACCGCCTTGTCGACAAGTTGTCCATAACCGTGCAAAGACATATTTTCCTTTTAGTTATTAAGACATAGCCTACATTATCTTTAAAAACTCAATCCTTTTTCCGTGTTCGTGCCCTTGCATTTATCCTTTCATTCGCAACAACATTATCGATTTACCTAGGAAGGGGGCCGAGAAGAGAAGGGTCAGCCATTCACCTTGAGTTTACTTCGGGTGAGAGAATGGATCTTAATTCAACCGTTCCTGTTCGATCGAGTTGATCGATCCCGACCTATCGGTCCCGACCGAATCGATAGCGACAGTATTCCTTTCTCGCACACCCCGTAGACGGAGTACGGGACACGATGTAGGGACGGAACACTACAACTATAGACTAAGATTTCATCTATGAACACTATCACAAACTGATCCAAATAGTGCATGAAGATACGATTCATGGGGTCCATGAATACGGCTGGCACACTGGTCGCTCCAAATGGCATAACAAGGAACTCCCAATGTCCATACCTCGATCTGAATGATGTCTTCGGGATGACTTGCTCTCTGACTCTGATCTGATGGTACCCTTATGACCGTAAGTCAATATTCAAGAATACAGTCGCTCTCTTGAGCTGATCAAATAAGTCATCAATGTACGATAATCAACATATAATCTTGACGTACCATCCTTCTTCCTCATAAGAAGCATCGGTGCTCCCCAAGGCGATCCACTAGCACGAATGAATCCTTTGGTTCTGAGTTCTTCAATCATCTTGTACAAGATTTTCAACTTTGAAGGTGCCATCCTGTAGACTCTCTCCGATACTGGTGTCATCCCTGGAATCAAGTAGATGGTGAAAACTCTGCCTCACCGGAAATAAAAACTCTGCCTCACCAGGAATACCAAAAATAATCCTGCCAATATGGCAATCTATTCTTGTGTATTGCTCCTTCAACCAATCCATTCCTAGGCCAAGGGACCGATTCGGCCCGCCACAAAAGGGTCGCCGTCTAACCCAGCTATAGTCCATGATGGCTTGACATTGCCAGTGGCCTTCACACCCTTTCACTGCTTAACAAATGCACATGACACAGGACGGTGCTTGCTATACTTCGATAGCCCAACAAAACTCTTTTCTAATGTGTTCGTGCAACGACTTGACAAGCAAGGGCTACGTCAAGCCTTGCATCGAGGGAACGTGCTGTGCACGCGTTCGACTTGAACAATCAAGTTCTTTGGGTGCATAGACTTAAGCAAAAAGCAATAAAATACGACTTAAACTACGGGACAAGCGAATGTTAATATTAATTGTAGTTCTAATTATATTTTAAATAAAAAAGAATGCAATTTTAACTTTAACTAGTTTGAAGTAAATGTTAAATCAAAAACTATTTTAAATTTTAGTATTAATATTAGTTTCAATAATATTGTAAATTTTAAATTAACAGGAATGCCACGGTATTAAAAACCTAGCTAGCTGATGTCACGTTGCTCGGGGCTCGGTTAGTGTTTGTCTAAACTCGTACGTGCGAACTAGTTATTAGTAATAAAAACCAAAAATTAAATTTTAAGTTTAAAATCTAGTCGACCTCGATCCTTTCTCTTTATCCCATCTCCCACACTCTCTCTTTCTCTCTCTCTCTCTCTCTCGGGTTCCCTCTTACAGGTTGTGTTATTTACACAACAGATCCAGTGGCATTAAGTGCTGCTGCATGCGTTATCCTACACAATTTAATAATAAACAATGATACCATATCATTAGAAGAGTAAAAGTTGTCTTGGAAGTTGTAAAAAATTACTTTGTATTGTCTTCTCAATACTTTTTTGCATTGGAGATGACTTTTTAAACTTATTATCATTTGTGAATATAATCTTGCCGCCTATGCAAGATATTGTCTTCTGCCTCATGTCACATAGGATACACAACACATAACAAGACAATATGGTTGCGTAGCATTAAATGCTGCTGCATGTGTTATCCTACAGAAGAGGGCCACGTGGAGAATGCTGTTGCATGCTTCCTCATGCGTTATTAGCTACACAATTTAATAATACATGTACCCAGAAGACGAGAAAGTTGTGTTGTTGGAAGTTGTTTCCTTAAAATTATGCTTGCTCCTAGAATCAGTCAAGATTTTTCATGAGCCATCAAAAGAGGGCCACGTGGCGGAGGTACAAGGAAGACGAAAAGGTTGTGTTGTTGCCTTGCTGGAAGTTGTTTCTTCCTGAATAATGCTTTTTGTACCTCCAAATTGCACTTTTAAACTGTCCATCCTTACGTGGCAGCTGACGTGATATGTTGATCTGGCAGCTGACGTGGCAAATTTTTTTAAAAATAAAACTAAAAATAAAAATTAACATTAAAGTTAATGTTAACATTAAAATTAATATTATCGTTAACATTAAAAATAATATTAATATTAATATTAATATTAACATTAATATTAACATAAATTAATATTAACATTAAACTAACATTGATATTAACGTTAAACTATTATGGAGAAAATTGGATAGTTAACTTTTTGGATTAAAATTTGCCATGTCATCAGTCATGACAGATGACACACACTATTATTTAAGATGCCACATCAGATGGGAGGGCTATATATTAGAGGGACAATTTGGAGGTACGAATAGCATTACTCTTTCTTCTTGTATTGTTTCTTGTCCTTTGTTTCTTCTGCTGGTTTCTAACACACTCTATTTTCTTCAATGTCGACGTCACATAGAGAAACTGATCGTCGTGTGGAAGATTTAGTTGATGAAGAAAGTTTCCTTTCAAGAGAAGTGTCAGATGATTTGGATGATGAGCAAAGTTTGGAAGCTGTTAACTTAGGAGATAGTAAAGAACAAGATGAAGAAAACACCGGAAGAATGCATCATAACGATGACGACGACATCAACGCAAACAACGAAATATTATTTCACATCACCCTTTCTAATGGATTTAAGAAATGTATTATATTTTTACATTTATTTTTCATATTTATTTTGTTTTATTCTGTTCTTAGGGACGACGGTGAATCTCCATTGGATTTCGATGCAGCGACGATCAAAAAATATTACAGTCCGCCAACATTAACGAAGATCCAAAACATCTATTAGAAGAAGATATTGTTGGCATACAGTTTAACTCTATTGAAGAAGCAGAGACATTCTACCGGATATATTCAAAAGCATATGGTTTCAGTATTAGAAAGAACGAGGGTAAAGAAAAACAAGTCTGGGATGGTGATGGTCCGTAGTTGGTGTTGTTCGAATGCGGGATTCAGACACAAGAAATACAAGGAAGCTCCTAACAGGGTTCGTGAGCTAAGAAGTGAAAGCAGAAGTGGCTGTAAAGTAATTTTCTGTATTGGGTACATCGATTCTACAAAGATGTGGGCCGTCAAAAAATTTTATGTACATCACAACCATAGCCTGGCGAATGATTATGAATCAGTTTTTTTAGATCCCATCGTAAGATATCACCCGCAGAGTTGGAAGAAGTTAAGATTATGAAGCAATCAGGGCTGGGGACTGGAGCAATATGGAATTTAATTGTCCACAGGAAGGTGGCTGGGATAAGGTTGGATGGACGAAAAAGGATTTATACAACGCTCTAGCTCAAGATAGTAGAGCACTAGACGATGTTGATGCTACGACAACACTTACATTTCTTCAATCTAAGGAGGGCATTGACCCAGATTTCTTCTACGCATACCAGGTAGACGAAGATTTCAGATTGACCCATCTCTTTTGGGCTGACGGTGCATGTCGATTCGATTACGAATTATTTGGAGATTTACTAGCATTTGACTCTACATATAAAACAAATAGAAGTCAAATATCGTTGGTGGTTCTAGTGGGTACAAACAATCATGCAATGACTTGCGTGTTTGGGTTTGCAATGATGCATAATGAGACTGCAGAGACATATTCTTGGGTTCTACAAAAATTCCAAGAGTGTATGAATGGCAAATTACCAGTGACAGTTCTCACGGATGGTTACAGATCCATGAATAAAGCAATTGAGGATTTAATGCCCATCGTAGTTCATCGAACGTGCTCATGGCATATCCTAAACAATGCTGCCAAACATGTACACCGAGAGGGTTTTCACAATAAATTGAGTCTTCTGATTAAAAGGTACATCGCACACTTGCTACTTTACTTTGAAGTATGTTGTTGTTACAATATTACAACTTTAGTGCTGTCCATGTCAGGTACTATTCAGTCGAAGAATTTGAAAACCGTTGGCAGCAGATGCTAACGGATTATAATGTAGAGAACAATGAGTGGACCACTGCATTATACAGAACGAGGCAGCGATGGGCGGACACATTCCTACGTGGGCATTTCTTTGGCGGTTCTACTGCAACAAATAGATGTGTATCTATGAACGCATTTCTGAAAAGATTTTTGAATGAGAAGCTGCCACTATGGAAGGCCCTTTAAAATTGTGACTTCGGTTTGGCGGCCTTACGTTACGGCCAGATGAGTAAGCATGTCATGATAAACTCTCAACACCAGTTATGAATCAAACTAGCATGGCCGTAATAGAAGATAAATTTGTCGCAATTTACACTAAAATAGTGTTGTATAGAGGTAAGGAAGGAAATCACACGTTCTGATACATATACTGTTCTCCATCATCACATCGTAAGAGAGGCAGAAGTTTGCACTATCCAAAGTATATGTCGCCAAACAGTGTCAACGGAAGGTTATATTGATCTGGCCGACAACATCATAAATGTGAATGCTTGTGGTTGGAGACAAAGGGGATTCCTTGTAGCATATTTTTTCAGCAATGAAGAGATTACAAATTGGAGATATTCCAAAGAACTTGATAAAATCTCGTTGGCTCAAGGATTGCAATGAGAGTTATCTCCGGACCTGGCTCAGAAAGACGATTCATCCACCCAGACATTGTTGAGAGCAGAAGGTATGGTGGTATTAATGAACAAGTTAATCTGTTTACATACTATTGTAAAAAATAAGAAAAATTCAAGAGAGGGAACGGAGTTGATGTCGTCTGTTTGATGGAGTTGAAAGAAATGGTGACCGATATTGGTGAAAAGAACAAATGGTAGCTGATGCAGTTCATGGAGTGCATGAAGCTTTAAAAGAGCCAAATCCGGTAGCAACAAAAGGAAGGTTCTCAAGGGAAATCAAGCCAGCCTATAGAAAGTCAGCCTATCCCGAAGCCTAGAACTTGTAGAGTTTGTAAAAAATTAGGTCACGATTTTCGTAATTGTAAAGTACGAAAGCAAAATAGAGGCAAAGAGCAAATGGAATAAAATGGAACGTCGTTGACTTAAGACAATATCTTTCCTATGTGGCAAGATGTCATTCACACGAGACAATTAGATAAAAAAATATGTTCTCCAATGCAAAAGTTTGAGAAGACAATTAGATAAAAATGGAGAATATCAAATTCCAGTTCAAAATGGAGAATATCAAAAATGGAGAAAATATGTTCTCCGTGCAGTTCAAAACGGAGAATAGCATTCTCCGTTTCAAATGACACGGAGAATATCATTCTCCGTTTCAAATTAAACGGAGAATGAACATTCTAATGTGTTTTTAACACTAGGAATCTTATTCTCCGTTTCAAATTAAACGGAGAATACCGTTCTCCGTTCCAAATTAAACGGCGAATAGAATCCTCAATCGTTTTAATACTGGGAACGGCATCCGTGCAGTTCAAAACGGAGAATATCATCTCCGTTCAAATTAAAACGGAGAATAAGCATTCTAATATGTTTTAACACTGGGAGTGTTATTCTCCGTTTCAAATTAACGGAGAATGTCGTTCCCAGTATTAAAACGATTTTGAGAGGGCCCATATGTCATACATAGGGGGTATCAAAACTTTGTAAAATGTGTACACATATTATATACACATAAATTTTGAGAGGGCCCCATGTCATACATAGGGGGTATCAAAACTTTGATACCCCTACTGTATCAAAGATTCTCTTATTTAAAAGTTAAGTAAAATTGAGGAAAAAACTTTGATACAGTAGGGGGTATCAAAGTTTTGATACCCCCTATGTATGATATGGGGCCCCTCCTGCTTTGTAAAACGTGTAAACATATATTATACACATAAATTTTGAGAGGGCCCACATGTCATACATAGGGGGTATCAAAACTTTGATACCCTCTACTGTATCAAAGTTTCTCTCATTTAAAAGTTAAGAAAAATTGAGAAAAAAACTTTGATACAGTAGGGGGTATCAAAGTTTTGATACCCCTATGTATGACATGTGGGCCCCTCCTGCTTTGTAAAATGTGTAAACATATATATATATACACATAAATTTTGAGAGGGCCCACATGCATACATAGGGGGTATCAAAACTTTGATACCCCCTAATTTATCAATGTTTCTCTCTAAAATTGAAACCTCTTCAAAGTTGGCAGAATTCGAAGGGGCGATCATTGGTATTAATGGCATATAAATGGCAGTAGTTGGGGAGAGTTTATTCTAGTTTACTTAGCTTTACTTGAGAAGGGGCAGATGCATTGGTATTGATGAAAATTAATTGAATTGAATTCAAAGTGGCTGCCACTTGGCACATGAGTCCGAGTTGTTCCTTGCCTATAAATGGCAGTAGAGCGTAGGGAGAGTTTGTTTCTCACTTAGCTTTTCTTGTGGAGATGGACTCTACCGATCCTCCGCCTTGGCAGACGCTTTCCTCTTGGTTGTCGATCTCCTCGTTCGAAGAAGCTTTGGTGGTGAAGTCCTTCAAAAGACTGAGATGTGCCTGGGTTTGGATTTATTACCAACCCACGCTCTGTCGAAGCGCCCCGTTGATTCGGTCGGACTATGCACGGTGTTCCTTTGCCGCAAGGAGTTCCTTTGTTTGACGTGTTTATTGGTCCGACGATGCACGACGAAGTGATTTGCCTCAAGGAATTCCTTTTCCTCAGGGCGTTCCATTGCTCGAAAGATGAATATGAAGTGAATTCCTTTGCA
>JANAVB010015399.1:1355209-1360129 GCA_029216955.1 Iris pallida | reverse complement strand
TGCCCATGAGACGCGCTTCGACTCGCCCCACGCGGTCATCCGGCTCCTTGGCCGGCCGATCTGCTCTCCTTCTAGGTCTCCCTCCAGATCCGACATCTTCCCCCTCCTCCCCCTCTAGCTCGCTCCCTCTCATCCTTTCTCCCCGTCGACCCCATGCCGCCCGCATCAGCTTATTCTCCGCCCCCTTGTGCCTGTGTCTGGCTCGGGGCTGCCCCTGCAGGCGTTGGATCCTTCTGCTGGCTCGCACCCAGCGCCTCCTACCTCGGCAGTTGTCCTGAGCCTCCCCCTCATGATGGCTCCCCATTCCCTTGGTCGAAGAGCCAGCCGCCCTACCTCGTTTTTCCCCCTCCCATTCAATTTTCAAATTCCCCCCTTACGTCCCGGCTGGCACGCAGGGTGCGCCCACTTTTTTAGGCGACACTTTTTCCACTTACACGGCTGACCTCAGCACTTCTGGTGCCTCTCATCCAGAGTGCTCAAGCACAACCAAGGGGCTGGCACAATCCCACACCTGCGCCATCTACAGGGTTTCCCTCTTCTCGGCACACTCTGGCGCCATTCCCCCTCCGTTCTTGGATCCTCAAATCCTAGATTCGATGTCTTGGGCGCCAACCTCCTGCCTACCTCTGCCCTGCGATGTTTGCACCAGGCCAAGTGGTACGGTCTCTTTAGATGCGTCGCCTTCCGTCCGTGCAGCCGCTGTGTCCATGCCGTTATACGGCGTAGACTGCGCTCTCCGGACCCCTCCTCCCATTTGTGCGGGTGCCACTCCGGACTCCCTAGTAGGGGCGCAGCTTATCAGTGCTGCTGTTGCCGTGCCTACATTGGCTCTGACCGGCTCGCCAGTGCCACCCTTATCCGGTGCAGGGGCCTACTCTAGCCTCCCAGCGCGTCCCGAAGATAGGACGTACCTCCTCGCGTCGACCACGCCCTCCGACCTTCATTTCCCTGCACTGTCTAGTGCCAAGGATTCGGCAGCTTCTCGGGGCTCGGCTCCGGCGGACCCCCTCCCCCCGGGCTGTCGTCTTACGCAGACAAGCACTGACCGGATTGTGCCATCCAGATTTTCACCCCCGTTGCATAAGTGGAGCTCCCAGACATCGACTTTTCTTCTGACACTGATTCTATCACAGTACCTTTCACAGCCGGCAAAATTTCAGACCTGTCGACTACCTTCCCGCATACTTTTGTTCTGAAATTCTCTCCCTCATGTCCGAAGCTTTCACGGGTACAGGAAACGATTGTCGGCTGGGGCCTCCACTCGGGATTCAGGGTGGCACCCCTAGACCCTAAACACATTTTCTTGCATCTCTCCTCCGAGACTGACCACAGGAATGTCTAGGTCAGAGGCACATGAAGGATCGACAATCACATATTCAAAATGATCAAATGGTCCCCAGATTTTAACACGGCCGAAGACTCCCCGATCGTCTCGACATGGGTTACGTTCCCAAACCTACCTCTAATCTATTTCGCTCCTGCAGCCCTTAAGAGGATTACGAGCTCCTTCGACACATTTGTTGCCATGGCGGAAGAAACTAAGAGTCTCTCCAAGGGCAACTACGCCAAAATATGCATGGAGCTAGATCTATCAAAGGACCTGCCCAAACATATCCAGATCTCGCTAGGCGACAAGACACTCACCCAACACATAGTATTCGACAACAACGTCATATTTTGCAAGCACTGTCAGACAAGAGGTCACACCATAGAGCACTGTTTTCGTGCACACCCAGGGTTAAAGAAGAAGGCCCCCAGCAAGGCTGCCCCCACCAAATAGTCCAAGATTATCCACCAATCCCCACTTCTGTCTCGTCCCAACACCCACGTCAGATTTGAGGCTAGCTCCTCCATAGCCTAGCTCAGTCTTCCCCAAGAAAGGCCCTGGTCACTCTGCCACCACCGGCCATCAACCTCTCCAACAAATATGACCTCCTTGAAACTGACACCACCGACAGTATTGAAGTAGCCTATGAGTTCATCGGCGTCCCAGTCGAAGCACATGCCGTTCTCCTACTAACTGCCCCTACGGATGCCAGTGCCGAAGAACCCCTCTTCCAACAACAAGCGCCTCCGCATATCGTTTTGGTGCGCTACAAACCCCACTCGTCACACATAGAAGTCACCCAACCCAGCATCGCCGAAGACCTCACCTCGGCAGTGGTCACTGAGAACAGAGGCGCCTCCGTTGGGGATGCAGACACAATTGTGGTTGACGAGATACCAAAAAATCCGATGAGAGCTATCCCAACCCCAGACACTGCAACCCCTACGACCCCCATAAATCATCAGAAATCAGTGCGAACGCCCTGGTCAACATCGGCCTAGCCACAGTGACCAGGCTTCAACAGGGCATCGACGCTGGCATCACCACCAAGGATAGCTATTTTGGAGCTTTGGCAGAAATTAACGGGGAGGTCTACATACACCCGAACGAGGAGTTCGACACAGAAAATTCGGACAAAAAGGAAGCTATCACCTCCAATAAACCTAGAAAATGATGCACTAAAGAAGCTTCAGTCATGACCACTAGGTCGACGACGAAACTCACCAAACCCCCCATCCAAAGCAACTCCAATGCTTAACATCCTTTCATGGAATGTTAGAGGCCTCGCCAATAAACCAACCTTGAGAAAATTAAAAAGTCTAAAGCGTATCCACAGACTTGATATCTTAGTGATCATCGAACCCAAAATTCCCCCAAACAAATCAAATCCATCTAGATGCAGTTAGGTTTCTCCTCAGCAATCGACCACTACAACGATATCTGGATCTTCTTCTCCGCCGACGTGAAGCTCAGCATCATCCTCGACTCAAGACAGACCCTTACATGTTGGGTGGAACACCCCATGCTCCCGTCTCGCTCCCGTCTATCTGCCGTCCACGATAGCTGCGATATTCTCGAGCGTAAGCAGTTGTGGGAAGACCTGAAGTTCGCTCAGTTCAACCACATCGACCTCCCCTGGCTTTGCGTCTGTGACTTCAATGCCATCACGTACAGAGAAAAGAAATCGGGTGGTCGACCCCCGTCTTCGTCAGCCACTCACGACTTCACCAACTTTATCTTTAACGCCCATCTGTCCACCCTCCAGTTCGTCGGCAGCGCTTTCTCCTGGTGCACCATGCAAGAAGGAGCTCGAAGACTATATTCATGCCTTGATCGCGCCCTCATCAACCCTAAATGGTTGGATATGGAGATCATATCCAGTCTATCTCACCTCAACGCGACCGAATCAGACCACTCTTCTCTCCTCATTGAAATCAGCAGCAAATCGAACCATATCAAGAATTTTTTTTTGCTCTCTCAACTTCTGGAGCCATCACCTCTAGTTCATGAACACGGTTGCAACGCTTGGGCTAGCGTAGACACCCTCGACCCGTTGGTTCGTATGGCGAACAAACTCAAGGCCACCAGGAAAGCCCTCTTGGCCTGGAGTAAGAGTGCTTTCGGTGACATGTTCCAGGCGGTCCGTACGACGGAGGATGATGTCACCCGTACAGAAATCATGTTTGCCACCGACAGATCTCCCGGGGCTCGTGCCTTCCTCAAATTTACCAGGGCTTTGCTGAAATTTCGGCTGAAAGTTGAAGCAGACTTTTGGAAACAGAAAGCGAGGCTTACTTGGGACAGCGAGGGAGACAAAAACATGAGCTACTTTCACTCCTGTGTCTAGGGGCACAAACATCAGCTCAACCTTCACCAAATTACAGACAGTAACGACCAAATTATCAAAACTAACGGGGGATCCAAACGGCTGCCGCTGATTTCTACTTCCAGTTATTCACCAAAGAAGCCATCACCTTTGACGCAGAATTCCTTGCGGAGATCCCTCGCCTGATAGAAGACAGTGACAACACCTAGCTGCAGCTCCCCCCCTCAGAGCTATAAGTCAAAGAGGCTATTTGGGCTCTAACGAGCACAGCGCTCCCGGACCGGATGGATTCACCGGTGTTTTCTTTAGTGCTTGTTGGGACATCATCAAGGCGAATATCCTCGAGGCGGCCATAGCTTTTTTCCAAGGAGCCAGATACCCCCGATCGATTTCATGCGCCAACCTTATCCTCATCCCCAAGCAAAACAATCCGGAGACCTTCAAGGACTTCCGCCCCATAAGCTTGTGCACTTTCACTAACAAATCATATCGAAAATTATTGCCAATCGCATGATCGAGGTTCTTCCTAAAATTATCTCTGAAGAGCAGAGTGGCTTTGTCTGTGGCAGGAACATTTTAGACAACATCCTGCTAGCACAGAGATGATCACGTGCATGAAATTACTAGCCAGAGGCGGCAATATTGCGATCAAGATGGACATGGAGAAGGCATATGATTGGCTAGACTGGCAATTCATGATTTGGGTCTTCAGGGCCTTCGAGTTTTCGGAAACCTGGACCAACATCGTCTGGAGATCGATCAACAATTCGTGGTTTTCCACAGTTATCAATAGACAAGCGGAGGGTTTCTTCAAATCCAGTCGAGGTGTTAGACAATGAGACCCATTATCATCCACCATCTTCATCATTGTTGCGGAAGCGCTGAGCAGAAACCTCAATAAAATGGTGGGCACCCCACATTTCTAGCATTTTTACACCGCCAGCGGTTGTCCGATCATTACCCAACTCGCTTATGCCGACAATATTCTTATCTTCTCCTCCGGCGATGTTGGGTCAGTGGAAGCAATCCATAACACGTTTCAGAGATACGCCAACTATTTCGGCCAGCGCATCAACCCCAGCAAGAGTGTCATCTATGTTCACCACAAGACCAGCAGAGAACACCCATCCTTCCTCACCAACATTACTTCCTTCTCCGTGGTGCACCCCCTTTCTCCTACTTAGGGTGCCCGATGGTCTATGGTCGGTACAATGCGGCTATCTTTGAAGATCTGGTGGATAAAATTAGGAAAAAACTCGAAGGTTGG